>CAFUXE010000089.1:94099-113159 GCA_903364295.1 Serranus cabrilla
ACACACACACACACCATTTGACTTCATATTTTAATTTGGGTGTGGAACGTGTAGTAAAAGTGCCCTGTGGGCTGACCATATCAGGTCGTGACATTTGCATTTGACAGGAATCACATCAGACAGGGTTAATACTGGAGAAGATGGAGGGATAAAAAAAGGGGAAAAAATAGTGGAAAAGGTTTCCCCCGTTCCTCCTGCAGCCCCTTCCCTCTCTCTTTCCCTCCCTCAATCCCATAGCTGAGGTGCTTAAATTAAAAAGGAAGAAATGCAATTTAAAGACATGGGGTAAACAATCACAAAACACTTGTTTCTGGAGGAGACACAATTTCCTGGTGCCTTGTCCAATTTCTTATGGCCCGGAGGGCTGCCGCATGCGTTTTAACACCTGGTTCTACACCGCTGATTAAAATTGTAATGCCAGTGTTGAATCAATCCATATGACATTTTGGAAATACACAAGTACCAGGTCATTTTATATATACAGCATTTTTTCTATTGTTTTCATTTGGAAAGAGAAAGGTGCAAGGTGGTGACTCGCACTGGGTGTCACTACTATGCCTTCCAACTGTTTGAAGGGGAAAAAGGAAGTTTCAATATCCTCAACAAGTATGAATACATCGCTATTACTGTTGTACATAGTATTCACCCAAAAGCCACATGTGTGGTGTAATGCAAAGCTGAAAATGGGGCAATTAGCAATGCATTGGTGTGGTTTTATCAACATTACTGTAGTGATCATGTCATCAGTGACAAGCAACTCTTTAGGTTGCAAGTGTTGGTCTGTTGGTATGTCAGACCACAAATATTTTTTAACAGTTTTTGCCCTACGAGGCTGACATTTTGCCATGGAGGTCATTTTTGTGAGAAGGTGTGCGCTTGTTTCCATGCCAATTGGCTTTAAGGGGGCTGGCATTTGGAGCGAATTATTGAAAATGATTTCCAAGTAGATTTTTCAGACTTGCACAACATGTAATAGAGAGGTTGTTATTGAGCCAAAGGACAACCAAGAAACTGTTTGTGCAAATTATAAAAAAAGAGGCTGTGCCTGTGGGAGTGGCCTTTAACAATAAGGTGTATAACAGATTCACGCACCATGCCCAACTCATGAACTACTTGTAGTCTCTTGTGGAAGGCATCACTGCACTCAGCAGAGGATCTCTGTTTCAGTGTTGCAAGGAAGGCACCTAAACATGTGGATGCATAAGCATAAGAGGTTGCATCTATTGTGAATTTGCACTTGTTTAGGAAAAGTGATTGAAGGATTTGGTGTATTTCCACTTCGCAAGGTGCATGTGAATTATAGCTAGCACTTTGAGGGCCTGCCATCTCTGCCAATTTTCTTTAAATCCAGTTACAAAACCAAAACAGCTTCTTGGCCAAATCAGCTCGTGAAAATTAGCCATGAAGGAAATTTGAAAACCAAGTGTGTCTTGCTGAAACAAAAAAAGTGAGAGAAAGACATCAGCAGATCAGTGCAGGCAGTCAGTAAACCTGGTTGAGAGTCAAAGATAATTAAAGGTCAAAAATATACATGGTAATCCAGAATGAATGAGTGAAAGGAAAGGAAGCAGACAGAACAAGAGCAAGAGAGAGAATGTCCAGATTTTTGTAGCACTATTATACCAGTAGACCCCCTCAGGCCAAACATCTGAGGCAGTGTGACAGACGGACTGCTGTTTGCTTCACACCACAGTAATGTTTTACCAGCCCCTGCGCCCATGTCAATCAATGGCCGGCATGTTCCAAAACATATTCAACACACAAAGAGAACACTTTGGCTTGAGGAAATGGATTGTGCACAAGATTGGCAGGGGACTCTCTGGATGTGTCAATCACCAAAGGCCCTTTGTTTTACCGCTGTCCCAAGCTTCAAGAACAAAGACGGTTCCTTTTGTCTCATTTGTCTTTGTATGCGATATAAACACATGAATTTTGGTTTTACATTTGGCTCCAAGAGAAAACCTTTTTTTTTCTAAGATAAAAAAGCTCAAACAAAATATACAATACTGTAGGTTTATTCCAGAGAGGGGATTTTGTCCAACAGGTAAAAGCAGAATTGACAATATTCCTCTCTGTGCAGGATGCTTTTGTGAAAGCGCTAATCTACACATTTCATGATATACTGATGATGAGAGCAGGATGAGCGGGGGGGTTGAGGTGGGGAGGCAGTCAGATTGTTAGTGTTTGAAACTGCAATTTCACACAACGGACATTTGAAATCGGAGAGAGCTGCTGGTCCCTTCTCTGGCATCAAATCTAAGCGGCTTCTCTCTGTTTTTTTCCTCATCTCTCTCCTCTGGTCTCTTGTCCTTTCTTCCTGTCTGGCCTCTCCAGGTGCCGCGCTATCTCACAGCTAACACAGGAATCCATGAGCCATGTACATCCACGGCCCTTTGAAAGAGGAAGCCACTTTGCCGCTCATCTTGGAAAGCACCTTCCATCGTCCTTCTCCTTGTTCCACAGGGAGATGAAGGGGGCTCCTGCTAGAAGAGCGGGTATTTGTAACTAAAGCCACATGCTGGGCAGGACAGCCAGTTGTAAGACAAGAAAGATCTTTGTGGCGAACACAAGTGCTTGGCTGTCCTCTTGCATGCCTGTCTGTCAGCATTGCTTTGCCGGCTGGACACCTGTACAACTGTAATTTTACACAGGCAAAAACAAAGACGTACTACACAGGGGGGCGTGTAAAGAGGGATTATACAGGCGTGTGTTTGTGTGTGTGTTTTCTTTGTGAAGAATTCAGTAAGTGGTGCTGAGTGCCCTCTTCTGAAGGGTAATGTTTGATGGGGAAAATCATCACCCTCCATCTCTAAAGAGTCCGCCTTTCAGGAGGTGAGACTGAGATACTGAACACGTGAATGTGACATCTGACACTTGTGAAAAATGTTGCAGGAATAGTCAAGAGATGGCCTTTGACCTTGAGAGAAACTAGGCTGTGTGACTGAGAATTTGGGATGGTCAGCAAGCTTTACTTCCATGGTATGAAGCTCTTATAATAAATAAAAGACAATGACGCTGAATAAAACAGAGGAGGGACAACAAATAGAGACATGAAGCCTTTTCAGGAATGAAAGGGGAGGTCATGGCTTTGGAATGTGACTGGATGATAGAGAGCAGGAAGAGGAAACAGATAAACTCTTGCCATGCACACACACAATACAGATACCCATGCCCTGTTGTGCTATCATCGAGGGTCGAGTGTTAGTTGACAGAAACCACTGATCTGCCTCAGTGCTAAAACCGTGATAAGGAGCTAGGACATCTGTGACCTGTGTGTGTGTGTGTAAACCCACAGGCTTTGCTTTAAAAGGGAACACAGAGACTACAGGCTGTGATCACTCACTTATATTGTTTCGATTCTTTCATTTATTTCATTTTCTATCTAATTGGAACACATATTTCCAGCAGACTATCATGATGCTCTGGTTGAAGCCAGGTCTTTCAACAAGCATCACTCTGGTTTCTGGAGTACAAAGCAACACTGCCAACATCACAGTGTGGCAGGTGTTATGCTTCATAATTTAGCAGGAATAATCCATTATGTATATGATTTGGCTTAAATGATACTCACTAAAAGGCACACCCATCACTTCAGTGGTCCACATTTCCTCTAATGTGAGAGGTACTTTCACATGAAGACCATAAAATGGGCTTCACTTTGAAATTTGCCATTTGTTTGCCAAATACTCATTTGCCAGTGGGAGCGTAGTTGAAGCCCCTGCATTTAGGACTTAAAGGTTACTTTATATTTTATGTTAGATGCAGTAAACAGCAGAAGGGTTTTGTAGAGGGATTTTTTAATTTAAAATGCATTTAAGAAGCAAAAAAATTAGGTGGGAACAGGAGCCACTCAGCATCATCCCTCTCAATATTTAAAAGAATACAAATAAATAAAAGAAGAGACAAGAGACCCAGCTCTTTCATGATCACCTTTACACATAATCTTCACGGATCAAAGAATAAAAAAGAAGCACTATTTTCACTGCCTGATAGCACCTGCATCCTATTGGTCTCAAACTTAAAATGAGTATGGCACATACTCATGTGTGTTACACCCTTCAGATGTCGAATCAGATCTTGAAAGATTTTTAAAGTAACTATTTATGTTATTTTCAAATATCCAGATAATAGGGCGCCATGAAGGAAGGCCTTTACACACCAAGAGTTATTTTAAGATGCAAGTAAAATATGTTTTTTCCAACTCTTGTTTTTTTATATTAGTACTAAAACACAAAATGCAAATAGGATGTGGCAAAAAAAATGAAAATGAAAATTCGATCGTTTTGATGTTTTTAGCTTTTGCTCCATGAATAAAGCCATCAACCAACCACATTGTGTAGAATGGACATATTCAAAATGTACACTATTGTGTACCCAAGGGTTATTGCAACACAAATATAGGTCACATGGTCTGAATAAAGATGTCAAACTTTTTTCTAACCTTGACAAGGGCCGCACAAACCAAATTCCTTTCTTACCTTTCACAATAAAAGCACCAGAAATGTAAACAGAATTATGACTTCTGAATAGGTTTTGTAACTGCTGCAAATGTGCATCGCTGCTGGTATGAATAGTTTTGAAGTGAAATACTGGCAGGTGAGTATTTGATATTTTGTGTTTTTATTTATTCACATCCCTGGTGTGTAAAGCCTTAAAGGCATATAAATGGTTAATGGACTGCACTTACACAGCATCTTTCTACCTTAGAGGTCAAGCTGCTTCACACTTTACCTCTCATTCACACATACCTTCACACGCTGCTGGACAGCCCATTGGGAAGACATTGGAGCAACCCACTTAGAAATGTACCACTATGTCACTGCAATGCCCCCACTTTGAATGTGATTCCAAAAAACATCTTTACCGCAGACTATCAAAAAAAGCAAGCATACCCATAAAAGTTTTTATTATTATTCAATTCCCTTTCTTCTGTCATTCTGTCAGTCTCACTTATTCAAAAGCAGCAGCACAAGCACCATAATCAGCCTATCAGAAGAGAGCTTTGGCTCAATTGCATTTCACAGTGGAGGAGCAGCACAAACATTATATCAACAGATAGGGCAAATGTCAAGCAGACAAGGCTGGGCCGAGGAGGAGACAAGCAGATTGAAAAGATGTAGACAAAAACAAAATTACCCTCCTTTGATACGAACAAGTGGTCAGGGAATGCCGGTATGGAAGAAGCATGGGGGTCATGGGAGGATGGATTCAGTCAGACTGGTGAAAGGCTGATGTCACATTTCTTGTGTCAAATGTTCTTTTGGGTAAAATGTCCTTCCGTGTCTCCACATCTGTCAACTCAGCAACAAATGTGCCCTTTATTTCTCTCTCTGTAAGGCAGATACTGTTTAGTCTAATTGACCATCCATAGTGATGACAAAGGTATCAAAGCAACAGGATTTTGATTTCACGCTCTCCTTTCCTGTTGGACTTTTCTGTCTCTTTCCCTCCGTCATTTCCTCATCTTCTCCTGGGCAGCTACAGTTCAGCTCTCTATAGCGGTGGTGACAACCCGGAGGTTAGAGTTTATGATTGTGGGGTAGCCTGTTCTAATCCTTGATTTGGGACTTGAAACTTTGGGAAAATTTGAGTTAAGCATGTGAAGGAATAAGAACAAGAGCCCACTCTCACTGCTCAGTAACTGGAATATCAAAGCAAACAACCAATTAACCCAATGAAACTGCTCAGTATAACATGTGGTAATACTATCAGGAAAACATGTTGCTACAGCACTGACTTTCATTACGTATTGAACAATCATTCACTATTTCATTGGTCTTACCATTTTTATTTTATGGTTCAGCTTATACAGGATATTTTCCGATGCAATATTTTGAAAGGTAGTATGATTCAGTATAGTAAATGACATATAAAAAATAGATAACAAATACAGTCAATGTAACGTACATGTTACATAAATTTAAGCCATAATCCCATCATATTGAAAGGCAATATTGTACAGCAGTTGTATTAAATACTTAAGGCCATAAACCTATATTACTGTGTAATAACCTATGTCAACAACTACTTTTTTCTATGATGCAGTTTTTGAAAATCAATGTTTTATGGTTTAGTTGTGAGAAGGGGGTCTTTGACATTGATATGATGAATAAATTATTCTATAAATGCTCAGGAAATCCTTTTTGTACTTATTTTGTCAATGAACATGTGACTCTGACGATATTAGGGCTCCCTTTAGTTGTTTTATTATTCCTTATTTAGGCAAAATTGCTTGTTGCTGGTTGGGGATCCAAGAAGGAACCAGAGTCTACAACTTTTTATATATTTTATTTAAATTAAATGATTTCATACATTTGGTAATGGTACCATTTTTTTGTACTTCCCATTCATTAAGCAATTATTGATAACAAAAACACATGAAAACATTTTTTTTATCAAGAGAAGGTAATAATTCATGCTATTAAGGGCTAATTATATTACCACACATTTAACTTCATGTACCATTCAAATGGTATTTTCATGGTTTAAACAAATAAAAAAACTATTTGTTTTATGTTTTTGCACCTACCTTTTTTTAGGTGTGGGTTTATATGTAAAAGGTGAGTACAATGATATTATTATTATGACATGTTTTTTTTCCTGTTTTCTAAATATTTGTTTTAAACAGATACATACATAATATACAATATGGGGTATGTCCTTCAGAATTCTGTTGTTGCAGTACTAGCTGTGAGCAAGTGGAGGAGCTCTAGTGATGTTCTTTTGACCACTTGGGAAGGCCACTGGGAGGACCACAAGACAAACATTGCGTCTCTGTGTGTGAGTGAACATCTACATGTTCATGAATGAGTGTATTAATTATTATTCTGTATAGGAGCTTTTATGTTTTGCAAGACTATTTACGATATGTGCATGTCCCTATATGCCTTTTGTGTGATTTTGTTAAGAATGAGAATTCTATTTTACATGCAACACATAATTATGTATATGACTTATGAAATGTTGCTATTTTATCCAGAATAAAAGCATACTTTTATTTGTCACTTTGTGACATACTATTTGGTTGGTTATGCAGAATTACGTGTTTTGTGTGATTGGCTGCACTTTTTTGAATTTTACATTGTTCACAATTTTTTCACAAACACAGTTTAGTTTAGAGAAGAAAACGATGCATGTAGTACAGATGTACACATGCATTGTCACAAGCAGCACTGGTAGTTTCTAAGAACCATGGGAACTCTGGATGTTCTTGAAACTGCAGCACCATATATTCACCATGTTTGCTTTTACACATAGCAGATGTGCATAGCCTGCTGTGTTTAGCAGGAAAATAGAAACAACCACATGAAATTTCATGAAACTTTGTGTGCTTAATAGGCAATCATGATGTATGCAAAGCAGATGGGGAGGGATTTGGATATTTGGGGAACTTTTAAGACAGAAATCAAAAAGAACCATATATGAATTACATTTGGATGGAATTTCGGTATTGGTTGTAACAATGTCACCATCTGCAAAATCAGGAAACTATACTGCTTCAAAAGTCAGATTAATAAGATTTTTAAACTCTGAGTAAAGTTTGGTTGTTATGGATCCAAAACAGTCTGAAACTGTCTGGATGATGAAGAAAATGTTAGCGTCCCAGAACTAAGAAACACCCAAAGATTGGATTGTTGTAAAGACATCACATGATTAACTTAACCAGCCTCCACTAAAACCACACAACAATACTAACCTTAGATTTCATAGTTTACATTTAAAACTAAATAGAAATTTGGAACATCTTTTTTTTTACATGAAATAAATAAATATATGCTTTAACCAGGTATAAATTAATCTTACTTAACTGCTAAAGAAACAGAATCCAGTACGACTTACACTCAAACACCCCAAGCAGCAGTGAAGTGCGGCTTGGCACAATAATTACATTTTTCTGTGGCTGGGAGGTGTGTTCATGTGTTTTAGGTAGGAAGGAGTTCTGTGTAACATGGGTCAACATGTCACAGGACTCACAGGACTGTGTTTACTGGTAGCTGGCTGCAGGTATTGTCTGACCGCAGTTTGCCACCAAAAGTTAAACCATCCCCAACTTTTAGTTTGGCCACACTTCCCTGCAGAATCAAGCAGCTGCAGTTCGACACAGCTCTCCACAGACATCGCTTTACAAGTAACAAAAGTCTAAATCGTATTGAGCCACAGAGTAATATCTAATAGTGGGGTCATTACAACCCAAATATTGTGTGCCCTGCATAAATTGTGAAAAAAATCTGCCCTTCACTAAATAATTAAGATTAAGGAGACAGAAGTCAAATCAGACTGCATTTTAACAAAGACACACTGCAGACGAAACTAAAAACATGAAGGTCAATGTGCATTTGACTCTGGTCACTGGGGGTGACACGTTCCACAACTTGTAATTATGAGAGAAAAGAAATCTTGCAAAACCCTCACAAGTGTTTTGTAAAGGAAAAACAAAAAGCATGAGAGGATTCCATGCAGTTTTGAAGCGTAAATGTAATTTTCCAACGTGGCTGTTAATACAATGACATTCAACAGCAGACAGATTATCAAGCAGAAACATCCTTTCTCCACATCTAAAACCCAGCTGTCTCGCAGCCCTTACATGGTGTTAAAACTGTCCCGGCACAATGGTTGACATTGGTCTTGCAGCAAAGAAAACAATGGCCCTACACGCTCCTATCAAACTCTTACTTAAATCCCCCCTTTTACCCCGCTTTCATTCTGTGTCATTCTGCCTTGTATCTGGCCAGGACTTACAAGTCTCCGGCTGTGACATAAGGGATTCCATGTTGTCCACTCCTAACAGATTACATAAGGACGCAAAGACAAAAGAACAGCAACACGGCCTGTGCATTTATTTGCCTTGGTAAAGAGAGAGAGAGAGGGAGAGAGAGATGCAAGGGAGTCAAGAGGGTGATAGGAGAGGGGGAAAGGAGAGAGTAAGAGAGAAAAAGAGTGTAAGAAAAAACAGTTATTTATGGATATGGATATTTATGGACTCAAGAAAATACTAAAAGAAAAAGGAGGGAAAGAGGGGGAAAAAGGGGAAGCATTTCCTTTTACTCTCTCTCCGGTTATCACTGGTCCAGGCCGGCATCTTTATTCTACCAGGAGAAAATGCTAATCATCAATCTCAGGCTGCATGCTACGTCTCTGTTTAATAGCTGATAGGGAGTCTCCACAGGCTGCTTTGCTTCTTTGTTTAAAATGACATATAATGGGACTGAGCCTTATCAGTGTCTCACTGCATTCTCTCTCTCTCTCCCCGTCTCTCTCTCCCTCTCTCTCTCTCTCTCTGGGATAGCGGTCCAGTGTAAAGGAATAAGGAACAGCGAGCCACGATTGATTTTGAGCCAGGGATAACTTAATCCATCAATTTAACATGAAATGAATATGCAAAAGTGAGTGGGGGCTGGGGAGGGGAGGGAAGGGCATTGGCCAACCTCTTCAACAATGACAAAAGATGAGGACAAATAAATGAAAGGGAAGAGAAAGAGAGAGAGGAAGAGAGAGAGAGAGAGGGGTATAACGGATGGGGATGGCTTTGATATTATTAGTTACTACCTCCAAAAACCATATTCTCATCTTCAAGGCAAATCCATCACTGGTGTTTTGGTACTCATCATATTTTAAAATGACAAATAAGATGTTCTGGAGCCAAATCACAATCGCAATTCATCGTCGCACACATCAATAAATCTACTGATGAAAATACATCACCACTGTAACATTTAGGATGAATCAACACACCGTGGGGGAAACATGCACAGTGCCTTGTATGTATGTAGGTCTACCAGGTCCAGGAGATATGCTGTTGAAGGATTGTGGTACTGAATGGAGCACAGATGCATTGACTTTTTAGTTTTTCACAAAAATACATCTACCCTTCAACTATCCTAAATGTGATAGGTGCTGTACAGAGTTTCTAACTGTTATTGGCACTATAAAGCATTGCTTTTTATGTGTGGGTCCCTGTTTTGTTTGTTCAAGAATGCACACAGTGGGCACGATACACATTCTTGCTAACAGTTTCACATGTTTCCCATCATCTACAGGTTAGTAATGAGCCAAGACATGCCACAATAAGACAAATAAGCCGTCCGCCTTTTCTCATTCCATGTTCGTGCTTTTACCGATGAAAAGTAATGTGCTATAATTTGCATATCACACAAGTTATTGTCAGCAGCAAGCCAGGACAGGGCTGTCAGGTGACTTAGTATAAAGAGCAACAAAGTCCACATAGGGAGGAGGTCAGGGTGATGGATGATTCACACAAATCAAGGCACTTAACAAACTTGAGTTATATAATGTGACTATTTGAACCAAGACCACAATCTCTTCCCAAACCAAACCAGGTATTTTTGCTGCATAAACCTAACAATATAGTTCAAACATACTCACTTTAACTGACACCATAATATTTTCCTAAAATCTAATCAATTAGTTTTGTCACCTAAATAAGTTTATCAGTTTTTAACAACCTAGGAATTACTTAAATATTATTCTCCAGAATCACAAAGTGCGCCCTATTATTTACAGGTTAACTTAAAAGTCAATTTTTACTACATCACCATCCTTAAAACCAAAGCATGGCATCAGCATTACAGCAGTGTCTCTACTTGTTGGCCCTCACGGGGCTGACAGAAGCTTTCAGCACCACAAATGATTGTACTTGTATATTTTCCACGGTGGCTTTTGCTACCTTTACTACTGTAAAAGTTATTCTTTTAAGCTGTCAATGTATTCCAAAGAACTATTACCTAGACACTTAGCTTTACAGTAAAAATTAGCTGTTTATATCACATGCTTCATACATGACTGTGAAACTTGTTAATACTCTGTTGGCCCACTGCTTGATTTGATCATCTAATTATCTAATTGATCTTTCTGGGTTTAAAAGACTGACGGCCAGGCTGCTCTAAACTGTCCTGAATAAGTCAATGAACATAGGAGTAAGGTGTTGTTGCCTTTGTGTTTTTTATTGAATGAACTGTATCTGTGTTTGTTTTCAGTGGCCTGAGAGCAACCTCATCGTTGTTACTCCTCACTGTTGGGTATTTTTTCTTTATTGGCTCTCTTTTCATTGTAGTTCCTGGCAGAAAGATGCTGTTTTTAAGTTACCAAATCACTTTCAAATAACTTATTACATAATATAACAGGCTCCATTAATTTTTTCCCCACGTTATATAAAATATACATTTTAGTCCTGGGGTTTTTTAAAAGTTTGCAAATTCACCCGCTGACCCTGCCAAAGTAATGTTTTTAAATCTAAATCAAATAATGTAGCTGGATATTTCCATTTCCTCACCGTCATGCACTTACAGGTTGCCACTGTTTATGGTGGTTTCGGGTCAGCTGCTTGTCTGTCACATGATCAGGAAGGAAGAAAAACATTAACATTGAACATGGGCTGGAGCAGATGAAAGCTCTTGGCCTGACTGTCAGTGCTCTGAGGTGATGAGAGATGTCATTACTTATTCATGAGTCCTAAATGCAGAGCAGAGGAGATGGGCATGGCTGACCCTGAATCATAGGGGGTGGGTTATATGTGTGTGTGTGTGTGGTGGGGGATATTAGATGAAAGCAGTGTGATTGAATCAAACTCAGTGCGCCAGCTGTGATGTTGACTTTATCTACAGGGCCATCTAAAATAAACAAAGAACATATGCAATCTTTATTTCTAAAACATGTTCTCTGGTCATGCACAAACACTCTCAAGTTTTCTTTACAGACAGCGAAGCAGGGTTTGTGTTGTCTCTCGGGCTCTTTAGGGATATATCAAACTTTATTACTGCTCTGGGTTACACGTTAGTTAATATACAATTGCGAAAAATTTGATTTGTACACATTTTCACATAATTTACGGCAAAATATTGTACGCTGATGTGATGGCTCAGGCCAAAAACTGGTACTGGAATATGACAATGTTGTTGTTAGTATCAATAAACAAAGAATGTGTTTTTCAATAGCTGTGTTTCCATTAGAGTCAAAGCTAATTTGAAGCGAAATTTTGAAGTGTCACATTAAAGAAGATGCAAATGATATGGAGATTTCCATCAACTGGTAAAGAGCGAATTAACAACGACGCATAAAGGTACTTTTGACAGAAGATGGCAGTGTAATTTATTGCTGTAGTTAGCAGTAGAAGAAGTAGAGATTGCGTGAGAGAGAAACAAAGAAGAAGAAGTGTTCAGGAATTGGATTCAAACATTTTAATTGATTTTTGGTGTTTCCAGCAAGCTTTTCTCATGCGAATCTTCAAAAAGCGTCTAGAAATGACAAGCTAAAGTCAAATCAGTGATCCATTGTTAAAAATTCAAGCAATCCAAATTCAACTATGGCATCTATTGTAGTTATGAATTATAAACAGTTAAGGCATGGTTAAGTTTGTGGTTGAGGTTAAAAAAAAGAAAGCAAGAAACTGAAACCCCTGCATGCAAGTTGGACCTAGTACACAAACAAACACTGGTAACCTTTTTTGTATGCTTCCCATTATCTAATTTAAATTTGAATTAATCTGCCATATATTATAGTATACCATATATTTCCATGTCCTCAATGAATTATTTATTGTTATATGTTTTCAGTTAAAAATAATCTTACAGGAAAACTTTGCTCCACAGTAAACAAGAAAACAGAAACAAAGTTATATTAAAATCGAGCCATAAAGAGCAATCAAAAAGTGACAAAAAAGTCACGAAAGTTGAAAGCATGATAGCACAACACAAAGTACACCACAGTAGTAAGAAATAGTTAAAATGCCAACCTCCAAAATATAAATAGGTTA
Source organism: Serranus cabrilla (assembly GCA_903364295.1). Taxonomy (NCBI): domain Eukaryota; kingdom Metazoa; phylum Chordata; class Actinopteri; order Perciformes; family Serranidae; genus Serranus; species Serranus cabrilla. The sequence continues at coordinate 106,869 of CAFUXE010000089.1, forward strand.
TACAGCGATGTAACTGAATAAAATATGGTATCATTATTGCTGTAAGTTATTTCTATTCTTATTTTGCAAAAGTGTTAAATAAAAAACAGCTGCGTCTTAATACTACCTATAAACATGTAAACAGTGTAATGGTTCGGATTAGACTGAATCCAGGTCCAGATAACATGAGGAGACACCTGTTCATGTTGCCTCCTCACACTGTGTTTGAACTCCCCACTCCTCCCTCCTCTGCTGAGTTGGGTTACAGTGGAATGCTTTGGATGAGATATTTTGAGTGAGCAGCATCCTTTATAATCCATATCCAGTTATTCAGTGACTCAATTTCCCGCTGAATGCAGCTCTTGTGTGATCAGAGACGTGACCACAGCTGAGGGCGCTACTGTTTCAAAGCAGCTGGAAACGAGCTGTCATCAGAGGGGGCGGTGGAGATGATGATAATGGATGGGTATTATGGGTTGTATCTGAAAGCTTAGGAACATCATACACACTTAACACATGTGCGGATACATTTTGTGTGGTTAAATGTGATATCTGAAAAAAAAAAAGTGTTTGGAAACTAAAGCCAGAAAGCTGAACTTGTACGATCATACTTTGCTGACATACGTCAAGACAGATCACCAACTCAACATTATATACTTAAAAACTCACTTTGACTGGTGGTACTGCACCCAAACCCAGCCCTCACAACTCCAGCGAGCAGTTTGCCCGGTGTGATACAGCTGGCCCCGGATAAAAAATGTAAACTTAGTCCCAGTCTTGTAGCTAGACAGATGATAGCAGGTAAAAAACAGTGTTGCCCCATGTTCCCAACCTGATTTACAAACTCTGCGCTCTGTTTTCTATCTACCAGACTCCCGAGCAAACAGGCCAGAGAGGTTACACTACAGGAAATGAATTCAATATCACCTAACTATTTCTATTTGATAGAGGTGGGTGTAAAATATGCACGTCTGGACTCGGTGGGACAACCCCGCCACGCTATTATTGACTATTCATTTTTCCCTGCTTGTCATTGATGTATGTGGGCAGAGGAATAAGTAATGCATATGTAACCTATAGCATATATACTCCTTTTTAAATATACATTGGCCAAGAAGTAAAAAGCTGCCCCAGTGATTTTTCCACAGTCCTTATCTGCATTTGCAGGTTGCCCAGATCCATCAATGTTTATGAAGCCGAGGCCAGTGTAATTCTAGCACATTTATCCAGCTGGAACACACACATGCGTGTAGACATGCACATAGAAACACACAGACACAAGCACACACACTTAGAGGGACTTTTCCATTATGCCATGAATATCTCTGGCATGGCCAGTATGTTTTTTTTCCTTTCCTTAATATCCAACCCAGACAAAAATCTTGAATTATTTTCAGAGAAAAAATTCCCAAATATTTTATAGTAGATAAGGCAAAGATATGGCCACGGGAGGCTCCTGGCTGGGCGTCACTGGAAGATAACTAGGTTTTATTAATGACCTGACAGTGGAACAGGCTAAAGTAATTAGGCTCTTCCCTCTCTCCTACTCTTCTGCCCTCCTTCCCTCTCTCCACCGCGATAGATGGGCTAGCAAATTTTGGCGATAGTTTGATAACCAAAGGGACACCGGCATCCTGCGGACAACACTACGGAAAAAAAGGAGCAAAATGAATGATTGCAGTAAAAATAAGAGGGATGCCATTGATGTTATCGAAGTTCATTCGATTTGCAGCAGAGAAAGCAAGGCGACTATCGGTTACATTCACCTGTGAATGGTTAATTGTCCAGCACATGCATATGGGCGAGTCATTAATAACATTTGACTAATGGTTTAATTCTCTCTCTCTCTCTCTCTCTCTCTCTCTCTCTCTCTCTTTCTCTCTCTCTTCCTCATTTCACACTCTCACAATAGATTGAACAACATCACTGATTTTTGTAATATTGCATGTACTCATCTAAGCTGAGAGGAGCAAGGCTAGAGTAAATAAGGCTCACAATTATTTCAAGACTTAACTTCACTCAAAGCTGTTCTCCAACATCCTTTTTTGTAATGTACATTTGTAGGAGGACAAAACAAGACTGTCCTTCCCCCATAGGTTGTTTGTTCAAGCAGCATATTACAGCCCATATGTATGTTTATTGTTAGGTGGTGGCAAAGGAGGAAGTAAGGTAACTTAGTATAAGAAGTGACAAAGTCCGTGAAGGGAGGAGGTCTGGTTGAATGGATGGGTCAAATGAATACAGGACTTTGATGCAGGTGAGCACTTTTTGTGTGCTGTATGCAGAAGCAGAAGTCAACATGGAAAAATTTAAACTTACCTAATGCAATTAACTTACATCAAGTGTGCAATGCAGGTTGACTTATATCACTTAACAAATTAAATCTTTTCCCCTCCCCATTATCTTTTCCTAACTCTAACCAATTAGTATTGTTCCCTAAACCTTACCAAGTGTGACTGATCTACATTAACGTGTTAACTGATACATTTATATATGTATTTCCTGCAGGGGGCATTCATTTAGGAGAGGCTCCTGTGGGTCCTATGAGAGTCTAAGAACAACTGACCTATGTGGTTGAATTGGTTGGAGGAGTTGTTATGGAGGAGAAAATGACAAGAGGGCCAAAACGTTTATATAAAATGGTTATCTTATATCTACGTTGCCAATTATGTTTATTGACTTAAAAATAAATACATCTGAAAACACAATATTTTATATAAGATTTTTGGGTGTGGATGTCAGCATGGTAAAGAACAGTGAATAGCTGTAAAACAGGCTATAGTGTCATTTAATATTATTCTACTGTGTGCATTTGTTGATGAGAAAGGAACAAGTCACTTGCTGTTTCATTTTCCTGTCAGAAATGGAAAGAAGGACTTCTTGTCACTGAGGTCATTTCCGTTAACAAATAAAGCTTTCACGCGCTGTAGTCTGTGAAAAAATATTGTGGCAAGTGTAAAAATAATAAATATTCACTAGTTACAATGTGAAATTGGTGTCATCCTTTATAGCTGTTCATGATGACAGCCGCCTATGACAGAATCACTGGGCACAGAAAGTCATAAAACATGTAGTATACAATGTGATACATTGCACTGCTGCAGTTGCCGAATACATTTTCAGCCCAGCTAATAAAAATAGCATATGATAAAAATCACCAGACAAAGAATATGTCATATAATTATCTCCTCAGGACACACCACCCATGTGGGGTAGCTCTCCCTTTTAAAGCCCCATTTGTCTTTTGATCCATTAGCAGAAACATCTGCAGTATCTGTCTATCTCTCTCAGCAGCTGTAGAGTGGAGAGGAAGAGTCTGAGATATATTAAGACAGCCAGTTGGTCTGTTAAGTGTTTAAATTTGATGCTATCCATCCTCAGGGTGCTCAGCCAGACCCTCAGACTGTGGGAGAGAGAGTGGGGAAAACCGTGTGTCTATGTTGAAAAGTTAGTCTGACAATGACCCTGAAATGTTTCTGAATATGTGCATGTGTGCATGGTCTGACTTCTGAGTGCATTCTGTGTGTGTTTGTGTGTCAGACAAGGCAATCAGGCAGACAGACAGGGAGCAGCAGTGAGTCACTCCAGATAGATCCAATGTCCACTTATCACAAAGGAGAGGATAAGGAGATTATCTCTAAATCAAAGGTTGCCAGTGCTATCTGAACTGGTACTTCTCTGAGCCCGATGGACAGGCTTGTCTCCACTCCTACTGTCTCCTGTGTTCTCCCTCTATCATTTCTTCACTGCCCAATTTTCTCTGGCTCCCTGTCTCTTTACCTCTTCCTCTTACTTTAGTATGTTTGTCTCTCTTTATTCCCCCTTTAGGATCTTTTCAGCAATACATTTATCCAGAAAGAAGTCATTGTGATGGGCTGCAGTTCAGTTGTCTAGTCAAACTAGCTTTGCAAATGCATCAAGTTCAAGCTTGTTCCACCAGGGAGTCAGTTAGAACTCGGGATTTGGATGGTATGACTTTGTGTCCTATGAATGTTTGATGGGAAACATTTATTTCCAAATCTCAGTGAAAATAAAATATATCAACAAGTTATCAGCTGATAAAGCAACTACAAGAACTTTTATTTTGTGTTTTGGCGCCCCCTGTGGACAAAGGTGGTAATGCTTATATGAGTGCTGCCACCTTGTGTGGTATGGATGCTATTCTGGCTAACGTGTGTATTTGTGGAAGCAAGTTAAAGAAAAACACAACTGACTTTTGATAAATCCCAACTGTTTGCATGAGGTAAATTGTATATGTGTGACTATGTAATAATTTGACAATAGTTGAAGAAGGAAGAGGGTCAGTTCACGATCAGTCCTCACAATTTTTGCATCTGCTGAATGAAAGATTCAAATACATTGCTTGTTTAAAAGCAAAAACATTTTCTTACATTGATGAGATACAAAGGGCCAGCAGTACATCTCCAAACTTTTACTAAGCCAGATTTATTTATGTACCATCACCTATAAGTACAGAAAACATATTATGCCATTGGTTTAGGGCAATATATTTTGACTTTAACAAAGAACAGTTTTTAAATGGTTCATTATGGTTGTCTGAAAACAGCTGTTGAGGTGCTTTAGAGGCAAACAGTCACATGTGCATGTGTTTATTTGTACTATTTATGTCCTGGTAATTAATTGACTTTGTAATGGTGTGCGTGCATGCATTATGTCCTTTTAATCAAGTCAATATAACATTTTTTTTGAGTGTGAGTGTGTGTGTTTTATGTGTAAAATCCATGAAGCCATAATTGCCTCAGTTTGCAGCCTTAGGTTGGTAACAAGACAGACTAGATGTACTTCACCCAAGTACAATGATGGACCCTTGATTTAAGATGTAGTACAGCAGTTTAGCTCTGGTGTACGTGTTAGACAGACAAGATGTTCTACAGCCTTTACAATGACAGATCTGCGGTCGGAGAGGCTAGTGTGTGTGTGTGTGAGTGTGTTCCTGAGTGTGATGGATCAGCCTTGGGTTGACATGATGTCCAACAGGAGTGTAGTACAAGCTCCAAGAAACCATGTTGCTTCTGGTCAACATGCTCTGTGCATTTGCTCAGCTAACTAGGTTTCCTCTTGTGGTAAGCAACAAGCACTTTATTCCTTCAGGCTACTTGCTTTCCTTGGCAATCTCACCTCCTTTTATTAGTCTTTTATATGATCATTTCTCTTTTTTTTTGTTTTAAGTGTTAATAATAAATGTCTGTCCTGCTTTCTGACAATATACAGTTTAAAATGCTATGCATAAATCATTATGGGGCAAAATAACGACCATGCAATCTAATACAATAAAACCACAAAAATGGTCTTGAAAGCTCCCAGATTTAAAAATGTTACAGAACAATTACCACATTTACTTCAATGTATTATGTTGTTATTCATATGCACCAAGGTCTCCATCATATTTACAAAGACATATGCAATAACCCAATTTTTCATGCAAATTTTGTTTTAAAGGAGTTCCTGCATGTTTATTTGTGATTTTTAAGTGTCTGTGTGTGTGTGTTTGAGGGGTAATTAGGGCAGAAAAGTTGCTTGATGAAATATATTTTCTCTGTACTGACCTGCTACAGCTGCCTGCCATCACAACTCAAATCCCCACAGAAAAGCTCAGTCTCTCTTCATACTCAATTTACTTTGTCTACAAGGGCTGGAGAGTCCCTGCAGAGCATCACTACAATGCAACACACGCACTTAGACACACACACACAAAGGGCCATTATAAAATGCCAATTTATATTTCATATGTTCCTGTTTGAATCTGTTTGGGCCGCACAGTTACAAATGGAGGCGACATGGTTAAAGTATTTATGCTATGCAACCCAACAGTCTATCTATTAGTAATACGGGGGAGTGAAGGGAAACATATTCTTTGTCTTATATCCCATTTGTTGTCAGGATGGATTCACTCATTCAGCAAGATGCCATACGGGGATAACAAGGGGTTCATAAGGGGCAGCAAGGAGTGTGTGTGTGTGTGTGTGTGTGTGCTTTCACCAGTGTTTACAACTTTACTTGTCTGTGTGAGTGGTGGCTGGATGGAATCAGGGCTGAGGGGAATGTATGTACTTTTTATATTGTAATTGTATGTTTTAACAGTGTGCTCTCTGTATTGTTTATGTGTACCTGTCCAGTATCTAGAACTGGAAAGTACAATAGACATTAGCTAAATAGGGTACAAAAAAGCATCTATTATTTACACAAGCTTATATATCTTCATGATTATTTATATATGGTTTGGTATTCATTGTTTCTGTACAAATACAGGTAATATGTAAATACAATTTGGCTGCTTTGAAGATTTAGATT
>CAFUXE010000089.1:113200-140720 GCA_903364295.1 Serranus cabrilla
AAAAAAAAAAAAAAACATGTTTAAATCACAACCATTTTATCCTTCATTTAACCTTAATACGAATCCGATCACTTTTAGTTATCAGGACCACTGTTCTTGTTGTAAAGATGCTGGATCACACTTGTACTGTAGATATCCCAGTAACATCGAATCTATTTGTTGAATCGCTTCAGGAAACAAACTAACTAATGTTGCCACAGTGGTAGTAGTCAGGCTAACATCATGTAAACAAGGAGAACTGGATGCTGCATTAGACTAAATGACAGTTAAATCTCAGGCATGCGGTGCTGGTTGCGATATGCCAAGCAGCAGACAGCAAAACAAAAGGAGAGATGTTTACAATAGTGTGACAATGAGCCATGCCAGGGAGAAAGGTAAGAATTAATAGTTACAAAATGAAATCTTGCTTGGGATTCATGTTTACCTCTGGTTAAATGCATATTAGATGACTTGGTGGAACTTCAAAATAAAAGCAAATAAAATTTCAAATGCAGGCTGAGGTGCAGGGAGGCATATTGTAATCACAACATGCTGGAACATAAGTTAAAAGTCTTTCAGAATTTATATAACATGGAAGCAACATTATTTTGCATGTAAGTGAAGAGGAGAATTTGCATGAGATATGAATTACTTATAACAGCACAACACAAGTTTTTTAGTACTGTGGGCACCAATCAAAATTAATTATTTCTATTGTTAATTTTTTATTGCCTCAACACACGACTGAGAAAATGCATTAGTCACTTAGCATCCATTTAATTTTTCATGGCAAGCAGCTTGGGAGAAAAAAAATACAGCCACTAAAGAGATGACAACAAAATGGAATCATGTGATGCAACACAGTTGTCACACAGAAGGAGACCTGTGTAGTTCTGTTACATATTTGCATTGAAGTGTAGGAATTCAGTGCTGAGTTTATTCTTTTCCGGCTGTTCTCATTCACTAAGAACAGCTTTTGTTGTTATACAGATGAACAGTAACACTCTAATTCCTCCATAAATGAGAGCCAGGAGACACAACTTATAACGCCCCACATTGATGTTTGTTGGTAGTCTGTGACCTGAAGTGGTCGTAAAATATTTATGATGAGAGGAAATTAGGAAATGAACGACTTAAATAAAGACCAAGCGACAACCTCCAGGCCTGAAACATACAGCCAATGAGGAAATGCCATAAACCTTTAATTATTCTAGTGGCCAGCAGAGGGCGACTGCACTGGTTGCAGAAACAATGCGATTGGATGAAAGTCCATTGGAATATGACCCTCCTTTTCACTTGATTTAGTTTCTCAGTAAACATTTCCTAATGAGTGTATGGTCTCAATCTTAAATTTCTAAGTCTTTTTTATTACAACATGAACTTTGATGGTTTCACTGTGTTTTAAGTTCATCAAAGTTAATTGAAACATTTTGGTCACTTAAAAATGACAAAAACACCACAATGGTGACTGCCAAAATGTCAAACTTGAGTCCACAAAACAGTAGGTCACATCACAGTATCTATGTTCACTTCGCTGATATAGTCATTATAAAGCCTGATAAAGTCCGTTTAGGCTGGGTAAGCTGGAGGGGCAATGGATTTGTTGGACTGGATTTTAACCTTAATTAAGTAGTTTTGATGCCAAAACCTAAGCAGCTCTGTTTCACGACATGTCTAAAACAACAATCCTGAGACCATTTACAACATTAAATCATATTTAATAGAATATCACACAAACTAATGTGCATACATGTTTCTAAGATATCATATGAACATGTTCATTAGGACATGTTGACTGAACTGAATTAGAAAATGCAATACTGAACACCAACTGAATTGACGATATCCCAATTGAGCAACTTTATTCTTTTGACTCTATTCACTACAGTTGACTTTTTTTTAAAAGTAGCTTTATATTCCATGTGGTATTACACATAACAATGTAAAAGACTAATAGAAAACTCTACCTTTCAAGGTCTTACTAATGAGATGTTATTGTCATTTTTTTTATTAAAGCATGAGATCTTCAAATATTTTTAAACATGAATGCATCCTCACCAAATACATGTTTCATTCCAGTCACTCTGCCCCTCATTCAGCAGTAATAGGAGGGTTATGGCCCCACAGTACATGGTTCGAAGCCTATTATATTTTTCAAGATCTCTCTCAATCCGGCTCATAATATTACAGAGCTAACTATGTATGACAGGCTCCATGCATATTAAAGACATCCATTTTAGTGTCAAGCCATGATGATGATTTGTCTGAAAATATGCTCAATTAGCTATTAATCCTTTACCTCTGTGCAATTAGCATTCTTTATGGAGGAGGGGGAGGTGGGTGACTGGTTATAACAGTTTGGTTCCAGAGGTACTAGAGGTTTTCAATCTGATCAATAATACAGGCCTTAATGAGGCGCAGCTTGCCCCCAACTGGGAAGATTTCATCCAAAATTCATTAATTTCCTGTTTTATTAATCTGGAACCACAAGCTGAGATGTTCAAAGCGGCAGGAAGGCCAAAACCTGTGGTGCAGCGAAAGAGGGCAAATAAGTGAGTGGGAAAGAGACAGAGGAATTATGTATGCATGTTTGCCCGCACTTCATCAGGAGCCCCTACCATCCCTATCTTCAAAGTTATCGGGAAAGTCACTAAACTCTAAAGAACTGCAATCAACCACACACAAAGCAAAGTTTCATCTGTGTATCCTTTGCAATGTGCAGGTAATATTACACCGTATTCAACTATTTTCTTTTACTAAGAGTTCTGTTTCTAGTTTATTATACAAAAGAGGAACACCCTTCCTCTGTGTCTAGTCAAGTTAGAGGGTGACACAGCTGCGACCTCTGGGTCTGAAAAGTAAGGCCAATGCAGAGGTGCCTTAAGCCTGCATTCTGCCTAATGGCCAACAGGGGGCGACTCCTAGAAAAAGTGTTAAGTTAATTCACACCATAATCAAAGCCAGTGATTTTTGGTGGTGATTGCATCAGGTGTTTTGTCCATTATACATTTATAGGGTTGTCTCATTCCAATAATACAACAATTGTAGAGGCAACAACAGACTAAGAACTATGTTTTCATCATTCAAACTCAGTAATAGGAGTCTGGAACAGTGCATGTGCAAAAGGGAGACTATAGGACCTGACGCATTGTACTATGCTCTTTTGATTTTAACTTTCAAGATCCTTACAATCGAATGGCCCACAATTCATAATGAATGGAAACCGACCCACCCACATGCATACACACATACTTACACACTTACAGTTTTGATGTGTATTTTCATTCCTTTATCAAGTGTGGGCCTGGGATGACGGGAAGGTCACGAGGTGCCATGCTTTTAAACTGACAGGGAGGAAGAAAAGAGGGAGAGGATGGGGGAGGTATAAGGGAGTGAAGAATATGGGAAAAATGGAGATAGAATGATGGAAACCAAGAGGGAAATGGGAGAATCGGGAAAAGAGCAAGGTAAAGGGCGCAAAAAATGGAAGGAGGGATGGAATTAAGAGGAAAGGCAAACTGGAGGACGAGAGGAAGGGGAATGTAAAGATAAATAAGCCTATAGAAAAAAAGGAGAGACAGGGAAAGCTTGAGGAATTTTTATCTCCTGGTCACTTCAGAAAAACAAAAATCATTTGCCTGTACTTGTGACACAACTAATGTGATATGATTTGGGAATTTTTGCTCAAAGGTCAACAGCGTTGAGGTGACATTGCAAGTGGTCAAAAGCTGAAAGATCAAGCTCTAACAGCTAACATTTATTGGAAAGCAGATTTGTCTTCCCAAAGCTTTCACAGGTTTATCATTACTAACTAATTATGTATGCCCAGTGGCAGACTCAGAGGCGGAAAAAGGTAGAGAGGGCACCAGCGCTCAGAAAGTTTTATAGCATGTAGGGGCTGCATCACATGTTCTCTACTGGAAGGACATCCTAGAGAGCACTTTATCATATTTTCTTTACTGGAAGCTTAAAAAACTAAATTTAAATTAGAAATTGGAATTAAACCAAAACAATAACAATCAAACCAGAATAATACAACAACCAAAAATTAAAAAAATACAATAAACTAATAAAAGAGGATTATTCTCACAAATCTGAACACTCACTTATGTCTTTAAAATATCAAAGTACGTTTGAATACTTATAAGTCCTCATCCATTTGTTCTCTCGTAGGGGTTAGGCCTTCGGTGCTCTCTGAACAGATCTTTTTTTAAGTACACCCTTCTTCATGCTCCTGGACCTCCCATGGCTGCCCTTGCCTCCATTTGCATTCATTTTCATGATTGCCCCATGCCTGTCTCTCTCTCCCCGCCTCGCCCTCCTATTACCTGCCTGTCCACTCGGCTTTGCGTCAGTCTACAGACAGATTTCACCATATTCTCCTCCTTTTCAAAACCACAGGCATGGTTGAGGGGAGCTGTAGTCGAAATCGTTCAAGTGTGCTCGTTCACTTTTTTTAGGGGCTTGTCATTTCACAATTCTACCTTTTCCAACGCTGCTGTCGGATAGAAGGGGATTAATAGGCATCACCTCAGTGCTCTTCAGACTTGATTTTTTCTTTGCCTTTGAAAATATTAATATAAATTCATTTTTTTTGCTGAATTTATGTATTTTAAAACATCTTTCCTGAGCGAGAGCACATCACTGACATTTAACAATCAAGGCAATGAAAGGTGTTTTCTAAGATCTACACAGGTGAGATTCAATCGAATGTCTTTGCTTCACAGCTACACCAACTTCTTCTAAAACCACCTGACATTGAATAAAGCAGTGATTGTTTGAGAACAGCTTTATTTTTGGATACATTTTTTAATGCTATAACTATGTCATTTAAAGGCTAAGACATCGGTCTACAAACTATTTTAGACCTCATACTTTAAAACAAGACCAAGGGCCCTGTTTAAATGATTTATAGTACGGTCTCAAGTGCACGGGACAAATGCATTTATTATGTCCATCTTCTCTTTTTCTAGTTAAATGGTGCATTATCTATAACATTTTTGCTAGTTGGGCAAAGTACGGGCGAAGAGGTTATATTTAGTCTCTTAATTAATCGTAGGTGTGTTTTGGGGGTAACATGGATGAAAACAATCAAGTTCTAATGTCAGGGCTACATGGTGGTGTAGTGTTTTTTTTTACTTTTGACTCTGATGTGTCTGTCCTGCGATAGTCTGGTGACCTGTCCAGGGTGTATCCCACCTCTCGCCCAGTGTCAGCTGGGATCAGCTCCAACCCACCGCCACCTGAGTTCAGATGAGCAGTTAATGAATGAATGAATGAATTCTAATTAATCTCCCATTCCCTTTAAACTGAACTGCAACATGAGGCGTTCCAATTTAAACGGAAGATTTGACAACTTGGTGGTGCAAGGAGTTTTCTGCTGAGGAAGTGTTTCTGCTCAAATACTTTTACCACTGAGACAACATGAGTGCTGGGCATGAAGCTGCGTCAGCCTGAAACTAGCAGTAACAGTTGTCCTGCACTGTACGGCCCTTTGCGCTTCTAAGATAGCCATGTTGGTGCTTTGAGCTAATCAATGTGAAGTTTAGATGAGGAACATGCTAACATCCTGATAATGAGGATGGTGCTTACCACTGTGAGCATGTTACCATGTTCTTCATCTTTTTTTTTAGTCGGTCAGCATGCCAATATGTGCTATTTAACAGTAAACATAAAGCTGAGGTTTGTGGTGATTTTTAGTCATAAATCAAAATGTTTCACAGAGACATTTTCCTGGAGTATAAACACAGCCAGGTGACAAGACTTATTTTTATAATAGGTCTCAATTCAAAATAGTTTTACTTCATTCTCGTTGGAATTATAAGAGCGACATCTATCCAGATAAGATCAGCATCTATCATGCACAGTTGCCCTCAAGTTCTCTTGTATGACAGTTTCAAATGTAGTATTAATATCTACTGCTGTATTATAAAATGAGAGGGTAGAGCCTTGATCATCTTGTTCTTCCATCAGATTATTTTTCAGCTGTACAGCATACTGATTTCAGACAGTCTTGGATATCTGACCAAGCAGAAATAAAGGATAATTGTACACAGCAAATTAATGGTGCTAATGCTTAACCAACACCTATAGCTTATTGTAATTTTAACATTCAAAACAGGTCCAAATGACAACAATGACCTGAATGTAGCATATAGAATATATAGTATATAAGACGTACAGTGATACAGACACATGCCTCCCTGCATTGTTGATGAACAGTGTCATGCCACTCTCATGTCAGTGAACTTATCAAGCCCTGGCTGTATTGTGAAGTGCCTTTGGTATAAAAAATAAAACCAATGTCATTATAATATTCATGAGCTTTGACGTCCCTCCCAACCCCCTTTTCTTTTCTCCTTTCCTCATTCCCTTCCCTCCTTTCCTCCCCCTCTCCCTCTCTTCTCTCCTGAATACCAGAGGTGACAGACAGAGACTTTTCTCTCTTCTCCACAGCTCTTAAATACAGAAAAGGTTAATTCCTTCACTGTGTACAGACCTCATTTTAACCACCAGGGTTATATCCCTGCCCCCGTCTTTTAAAGACAATGTTTAAATTTTTAAAAACCTACCCGTCCTAACCAATTTAACTCCAGCTGATCATTCTACAAAAGCACATGGTGTGATAAAAAATGCATTGCAGCCAATCTTGGAGAAGTTTTTATGGTTGGGATGGAGAAACAATAACAAATGCATCCTGTATGCATTTCATAATGAGGAGGACTTACAAGTTACAAGTGAGAAAAGAGATTTTATCAAATTTACCCAAGATGTCAAGTAATATGGCTGGGTTGTCTTTATGAATGTTGGAGCTGCCGCTGATGTATTAAAAAACAAACATGTGTTAATTAACATAAGTCAGTGAAATGTAGCCTTCACACGTACCTCATTTAAATGTTCTTAAAGTTTTCACTGCCTCCTCCAAATGACAAAATAGCCTATTGGCTGCTGTTAGCATTTTGGCCAATTACCTGCTGTCAACCAGACTTGCTCAAACATGATTGGCCAATATGACTCTAACGACAAGCAGATTACAAACAGGAAGCAGAGTGCTTCTGATACCAAAGCGTAGTCTTTTTGCATACCATACAGATTATGCATATGCAGATTTCTGTTTATAGAAATTGTGGTTCACCTAACTCTGTCACATCCTGTTTGCATAGTGTACCACGTCACTGCAATCGTCTCGTTGAGTCTGGTCAAAGAATGTGTTGTATGTTTTTGGAGGATCATAGTTCCTGAGCTCTAATAAAGGTTAAATGTCAAAACAATCAACACTTTCCATCTTGCAGCAGAAGCCATTGTTTTAGCATTGGTAAATATGCCTGTTCTGTTATCCACCGTGTGTATTTTGTACAGTCTGTACTTCAAACTATATTCAAACTCTCACAATCTGTCACTCACATGCTGCTTCACCTACTCAGTGTCTCTCTTTATCACACACTCACGCATACACAGTACCTACAGTATCTCAGTCTCTTTTGCTCACTCTGTCTCCCCTTATCTCCGGCTTTCTAACAAATAAGACGACAACAAGGAGAAAAGTCTGCCGGACGTACACACACGTGCACGCACACGCCTTCACCCGGCCGCCCCTGCTGCAGCATCTCTGCACCGCAAACAAGCATCTGGTTGTTATCGCTCTTCGCCATGCTTGCTGAGCAAAGTTTAAGCTGATTCGGTGACAACCCAAACCGAGCCACCCCGGCATTTCCTTACAGCGTGGCCCCTAATCTGCCAGACTGGGGGAGAGACAGAGAGTGGTCCGCTCTCTAATTCGACAGAGAAGCGAGGCTTGAAACAGCACAATTAAAAAGATACTGTTGTGTTTACACTCGCTGGCCTGTGTAACTGCTGAATGGGGGACATAAACAGCTTAGCTGCAGCCAGTGTAAGTGGCCTGCGTGGGCCTCCTCCTGCTGAATACGAGAAGAGCTACTGTATTCTGTCACACCGCATTTGACAGGAATTTGAAATCTGCTGCATTATGCGCTGCCCACAATAAACCTTGTGTTGTTTGAAAAGCCGGCATTAGACAGCAGAAAACTGGCATCAGAGAAGGGAAATAATTTGATCTTGTCTAATCTGGCTGAGGGGGGAAATATTGTAATCCCCTCCGTGCTCTGTGATATGTGCATGCGCCTGCAGCTGGCTGGTGTTTGTGTAAAGTTGAGCATGCATGCTTAGTAGGATTGTGCACATGCAAGACAGAGGTTTTTGAAAGCATAATTCTGCTATTTGGTCCTTTGTGTGAAATTGTTGATATTGCCTTTTCTGTTGAGGTTCCCATAGGTGTTTCTCACACAGCAGATAATAACAGGAGACTGATTTGGGGTTGGAAATCCATTGCACACACACACAGTGCTGCTCGGTCCTCCCGGGCCCATCAGAGCTCCATTGTAAAAGCTGCTGGTTTTATGAGGAGTGCAGATGTAAATCCCCACATTCTCTGTGATATCTCTTCAGCATCCTGTTGTCTCTATCTTTGATCACCTATCTTCTGGGAAGTGATGAGTGCTGAGAGCCAGAAACGGCGAACAACAGACACATTAGGCCTGTTGTATTTATACCCGCCCAGAAACAATGGACCTGTGTCAGGGCGATTGTTTCCCCCAGCGGCTCTCAGGGAAGGCTTTGAAAATTGAAAAACAAAAACTTTCTGTTTCACACAAGCCTGTTCCATCTTTCGCCGCCATTGTTGTTCCTCTTTGATAACAGGCTTGAACAAAACCCAAAACTAATCTCACATGCTTTCATTCATTACGATCCTGGATCATAAAAAATGGCCATTTTCGGATTGTTGTTTAACCAAACTCTTTGTTGTGCTTTTCACGCCAAAATGTTGTGTTCAGTCATTGTTGTTTGCTGTTTTGTCACATGAAAGCTACCGTATAGTTATGACTGCATAATAAGCAATCAGGTGTTGTGAGAAAGGGGCCTTGTCTCACTTTGTCCTTGTTGCTGGAGGGATCAGGGGAATGATTAGCAGGGCGCACTAACCCAGGGAGAGGAGACAATGAGCGGAGTAGATTGTCTTGTGTGCGACGATAAACTAAGAGGCTCATTATTATCTGTAGAGTGATAAACCACATGGATGGTCCAGATATAATGCTTATACAGCTGCTGTGTGGTTTGGTCTCCTGCTTCAGTCTGAGCACATTCCACTGGATTAAAGCATGAACTTTTACTGAAATCTCTCTAATAGTTTTCAGAGGCAGTGTATAATAACTTTGTACAGCCAGTCATACAAAGCAGCACTAAAAACAACTTAATACAGCTTTAGATTGGTTTTGTCTTTTATAATCCTGCCCTCCAACTCATTGGCCATAGAAAATGTTGGTATTTAATGTTTCTGCAAGTAACAAATAGGTCTAATCTCAATGTGTCAATTTCATCTGTCAACATGTGACAACAATGAACACTGTTTTCAACATTTAAAAAAAAGTGTAAGAATTGATTTTATTGCCAATCATGTTTTCACATACAAGGAATTTGCTGTGGTAAAATGTTAAAAAATAATAATAAAATTGGCTTAAAAAACAATAATTCCAGTCATAACTTCCAGTTGACTAAATAATAAGTTGATGGACAGAGAAGTATTTAGCATTTATTTTGATCATCAACTAGTAGCAACAGCATTTTTCTTCTAAAAATGGCAAAAAATGTTCTTTGCAATTTCTGAAATGTGGATGTTTTCTGCTTTTTATATCACGTTAAACTGAATATTTTTGGGTTTTTGACTGTGATAGTCATTTGTCTGACATTGTATAGACCAAACAAGTCATCAAATAATTAAGAAAACAATTGGCAGATTAATCAATTAGGAAAATAATCATTAGTTGCAGCCCTACAGGCAACATTTTGCTACCTGAACTGGTTAATATCCAGAATTCAAGTCGTTGGATCACTCTCAAGATGGCTACAAATAAGCAGAACATGTTCCTTTTGACAGTAAAAACACAAATACTCCAAGAACAACATATGATTTCTGTTACTTTTTCCTGCTTCTTGAAATTCTCCTGCAGATCGGAGGAGTTGTGTGACTTATTTACCTGTCCAGCTTCTCTGTGTACAGCGTTGTCAACAAGATGTTAGCACTCAAAGGGGAAAATAACTGCAAATATAAACATGGTGAGGTACATCTCGAGCTGGAACAAACCTGCTTTTCTGACAGCTTGACAGTCACCTGAGGGTGAAACAGATTCCAAAATCACTGTCCAACCGGCCACACATTGTCTTGCTTTGTCTGAGTTACACACACACACACAGACGCACACACACACACAAGTCCGCAGAGGGGCCAAGCAGGAAAAGAGGCTGTCTCTGGCTGGGCAGCTGTACGGTCAAGCAGAAATATCTGAATGTTTCCCCTCCAGCAAACTGCTAGTATCAGTGGTGACAGACAGACAGTCTGACAGTCAGACTCTCCCTCTCTCTTTCTCTCTCACACACACACAAACACATGTACACATGCACAAACACACGATGATCGACACCAAGATGGACAGACAAGACTGACAGACAAAGAGACACACTCTGTACATTGCATGTAGGCAGAGAGAAATGTACAAGAACACGGTGATGCAGATTCCCTCGATACACACACACACAGACGCACACACACACACACGCATACACACAAACCAACAAATGCACACCAATGTATTTATAAACCTTTTAAGGTTAACCAAAATATCTGTTCTTGTCATTAAAATAACCTCCAACTTTTAAATTGTTACCATTTTTGCATGTGTTTTCCTATATTTTTAGCTGTCCATATCAAGCACATAACAAATTTTTACATTGTCTAGTTAAAGTAGCTGTTAAGAAATAAAAGGCCCAAATTTTACATTTTAGCCAGCTCTGAAACCCACTGTTGGTCTTAAATTCAAGTCATCAAACGTGATGTTTTCCTCCAATTCTGTAGTTCCCTTTTCAACCCATAGAGGTCACTGTTGCTTTAGATACTACGTAAAACAGATAGACCCAATGTAAACCTCTCTGCCTCCCTTATAAACTACCTTATCTCCCATACCTTTTTTTGTACAAATGGCTCATTGAACAATATCCATATTGTTATTTTCCTAAAATGTTTCTCCTTCTATAAACTCTCTCTCAACTTTAACCCAGTAGCAAGTGCCCCTGGAGTTCAAAGTGGATATTTTTGGTGTATAAATATATAGTATAAAGTGTTATTTAAGCTGCCACTGTGATGTATGGAGAGGTAGATTTCTGCATGTGGTTTTCACATTCTGGCTGTTGCACACATGAGAGAGAGTCTAAATTGTACGGGAACATAAGCACTTAAAGTGAAACCTCAAACTAACCCCAAACACTTTACAGAGCACTTATGACTCACTTCATGTGGTTAAACTTGCTACAAGGAACATACCTCAAGTTTTTAGCTGGCAGTATAGAAACCCTATTGAAGTACGGCACCTGTGTGGTACCACAAAACCCAACAGCGAGGGTAGTGTTACATGGAAGTTAGGACCGAGCACTATGAGCCCTCAAGTACAGGCGGTAAAACGTCTTTAACACCTTTAATTACAATAATGTGCGTTTAAGTAAATGTGCAAAGGTCTGAGCAGAAACATGTTGTCTTTAAACGAGGTAAAAGCAAAACTACTACCACAAGCGTGACGTATTTATATGCAGCGAAGTACTAGTAGGCAAGTTAACAAAATAAAATCACTTTGTTCAACACGGTTTTTACTTTTTAAGGGTTAGCATGAGTGTGTAAAGATAAAGCTATCGCAAAACAATCCCCAGATTTCCTCCCAACACACCAGCTACATGGTTTGAAATTCAGGGAAGCAAATATATAAAGTTTCAAAAGGAAGTGAGCTGGAAATAACTTTATTTCTTTATTTTATTTGAGCTGTTAGAAGTGTCTGTCTCCATCACAGAGATGATTCTGGTGGTAATCCACATGCTTAATACTGAGAAGAATGACAAACTGTAGAACTCCTTAACTCCTGATCATATTATCTCATGTGATGTTAGTAAAAAAATGTAAGTGTCACACATAAGTAAGCACAAAATTTAAAATAATACAATTCCAATGTAATCCTACAAGTGAACCAAGTGTTCCTGAAATGTGACCTTAGCTTAAAATATCACTTTACAAAAAACAACGCTGTACTATTTGACAATCAAAATGTGATTTGAAGACCATAACCAACTTGGAATTTATATCTTGACAGCAGCAGCTTTAGGCTATAATTTCTTTTTGTAGCTCACACTCATCTGTGACTCTTCTGTCAGTACTGCTCACCTGTCTGACTTCCTCCTGGAAAAAATAACATGCTTGCACTGACATAAAACACAATGTCTTACATGATCATAGATATGTTTGTTATTGTCTGTTTTACTGTTCTGTTTATTTCAGTTGCAATTATATCATGATATTAACTTCCTAAGGAAGAAACTTTCTTGGAAATGTAACTATTTTATTTATCTTTTTTAAAAGTTTATAACAGAAAAAGATAGAAACAGAAAATAAACATACAAAAAGGAACCATGCCGGCGTGTCCAAGCACAATCACTGCCTCACACGCACTCACACACACAGTACATACACTGAAGCCCCCAGACAGACAAGTGAGTGTGTGTGTGTGTGTGTGTGAGAGGCCTCTGTAACCCAGACATGCTGTGTAAAAGTATACAAAGTGTGCAAGTGTCCATGGGACATGCTAAGCAAGTTCAACACACCTCTATACACGCTGACAACCATGCCCACATTTAACACATGAACTGCAAGTGCCAGGCGTTCAGGCTCTGCTGGCTTGTTCTGGGGGTTTGAGCTCACACACACATACACACACACACTCGCACACACATGGTGTCTCATGGAAGTACTCACTAGAGACTTTGTGGCTTGGTATTTGGCCCATCAACATTCTATTTCCTCCCTGCCCCTCTCTCCTGAAGTGTCATTTCCATCGGCTGACAAACACAAAGCCAGGATCCTCCCTGCCCACTGAATCTGTTAAAATAAATAAATAAATCTTCACCCCACTGTACATCAGTTAATTATCTGTTTCACTGAGTGGCAGACTGTCTTCACCTTACTTTCTCCCTCCGTGTTTCCACACACACACACACACACAAAGAGAAACAGAGCGATAGAGAGAGGGAGAGAGAGCGAGAGAGATGGCAGACTGCCACAGTGGCTCATTGTGAACTTGTTTAGTCAAAATAACAAGTCGGAGGATTATGAAAGACTGTAATTAGGTGTTGCCGAATGATTGTGCAAGAGAGTGAGTGACTGCATGGCGTGCTCCTGACTTACCTTGTTAAAAAGTCCTTAAGGTGAGCTGGCATGTCATTCAGGCTGTAATGCCTTACACCTAGCGGGGGAGTTTTAAGTCATTTTGGCATGTAATTATCAAAGGAACACTTTGTGATAGATGGCAGAGTCAACGACAGAGAGATCAAGAGAGCAGGAGGGAAAAGAGAGAGTGAGACACCCAGTCTGAACCTCATCATAATTAGAGGATCTCTCTGACTTTGATCCAACGGATAAGAGTTTTCTCATGAATCCTTTTTAAAGTTGATGTATTAGACCTATACCTGAGACACATCCGTGCACCTGTCAAACAAGCTATTCTAATTAGCTGTCAAAGGGAAAACTTACTAAATGCTAACCTTTGGAGATAACAAAGTGCCGAAGTCAAAGTGTGTGGGAAAAAAAGCACAATAAAGCTTTGTGTATGGCCATAGGTATTCCTGGTAGTGCTTATCCTTTTATCCGGCATCTGTGCTCTCAAGACTTCTTCTGACAATAATGGTTATTTCAATAATCTTTATCAAAAAGCCATCAGAAACAATAGTAACACACTGAATATGTCAACAATTATGGCTTTCTTTATGATGCAAAACCCTTAGCAATACCTTGTATGGACTATGAGGACACCAAACTGTTAAGTTAGAAAAGTCTTCAGGTCCAGTCAGGAAGTGACACAACAAATTCAACCACACATCATCAGAAAGTAGTAGGAGTAGTTCTGTCCTTCCCAGATATCAATCCAATGTGTCATTTTTTACAACAGCCTAAGATAATCTAAATGTTTGTATCTTATGAAGCCCTCTAGTGGTCATAATGGTTATTTTGCCATGGTGGAAATGTCATTACGCAGCATAAAAACAATGGTGAAATGAGGATACAGAGCATAAAAAAGGCCCCGTCAGGGTAGGTGGCTTAGCCAAAGAAACACTTTCAGAAGTTACTCAACCTAACTTTCATGTTTAGCCTGTGTATACGCAAAAAAACAACTTTTGGGTCTTGTTGTTGGAAGACTTGCGGAGTTTATCTCTACTGTGTTGTTTCATTTTGGAATTTTGTTCCTAGGATGGTACTTCATTTCTTTCAATAGTGATTTTAATTGGGCTTGTCCACACATTTTATTTAAGACATATTTGAATTATCAACTGATGTCTCCCAAGTGTCTTCAAATCAGTTAATTTTGTTGCTAATCTAACAGAGGAGCTTAAATACCATTTTGGCCGCGATATCATACAGTTTAAAAGTGGTAATATCTATATATAAAATACCCTTTTGAAGATAGAACACACATTCACACAAAGGGAAGGGAGTCCTCATCCTTGAAATCCCTTCTGTTGTAAAAGGACATGTAATAATACCATTAAAGCATAGCGTAAATCCCACATTTATGTAGCTTGTCTATTAGTCACGACTTACACATTCCCCTGTTAAGCTCTTGGGAGTGGCCAAAACTATTTTCTCTGACAATTAGCATTTTCACACTGTCGTGTCATTACTGTCAAGTTGTAATTCTTGGCTGCGTGACTGATGAGTCAGTCCATAGTCTGTTTCTGCAGCAGAGACATACACGGTTCAACTTGTTTTCACTTGTCATGACTTTGTTTCTTTCATGTAACAAAACACACCACATACGCTTTAAGAAACTCCTAAGCTGGGCTACTGAAAACCTTGCAAAGCTTACTCTAAAAGACACACGACAGATGGAGCTGAAGACCGCTCGCTAACTTAGCAAGAAGGCTACAAACAAAAATACATGGTTGTGTCGCTATAATTATCTTAACCTTGAAAGTAAGACAACCCCCACTTTTTCACAGCTAATAAGCTCCAGCAGCTTCATCCAGTTTGGACTCTCCAGTCCCTCAAAGGTCAGCACTGTCAAGACAGTTTGCTATTGGTCAATACTGCACATTTGCATGTTAAATTTGCATGTCAGAGGTCACAAAGCAGATTGAGGCGACTACACTGGAATAAACCAATTATGCTGCAAAATGTTCCAGTTTGAGGCCATTAAAGAACAGATACTTTTTTCTTTATATATGCATTTGAATGACAACATTCCCCAGAATAAAAGATTGACGACCATAAAATCAACTTCTACATCTCTATGCCATAACATCCCCATCCACTCTCCCAGTTCACAGCTATCATTGAATTGCTGCCATGCAGAGGAAAGGGCATAATGATTCAACTCAGAGACGCTAGCCAAATCTGTTCTGTACATATGCATGGCATTCCTGTTTAGAGGATGTGTAAATATAGGACAGAGGTTAGTTCAAACACAGAGACCTGTGCAACCTTTTACTCTCTAATCTGCAACATTTTCACTACATGGGTGAGGGAGAGGGGAACATGAAATATTCACAGAGTACAGTTAAGACAAAATGTGAAATGACTGCATGTGTGGGACTATTTTAAATGACTTATAGTAAATTAGAGCATCCTCTTCTATTCATCCTCTGTACAGATGAATCTGTTATGCTATCAAAATAAAAGCTGCTGATATCACAGTGTCAAAATAATTTCTTTCCCTCTCCTGTCCTGTTTGATCTTCAGACAGAATTCAGTGTAAATCCTCAATTCTGTCCAAAGGAAATAGCCATTTATTGTCAGGATTTATTTAAAATTATATACAACAAAGACATTTCTGGGAACATTCCTTTAACAATGCGGGAGAAACGCCAGGGCACATAGAAAACACAATACATTACACACTCTGAGAGAGACGTGCCAAGGGACAAACACTTTGGACTTTTTTTCTTTATCCAAGTCATATTTATTTTATTAGGTGTATTCTCCATAGGCTTCATGGTGGCAGGATAGCCTGCGCTCAGACACTCACTCACACACACACACACGACAGGACTCCAGATGTCCACTGGTGCATGTAGTGATTCTATTTTTTTTCCTCTTGGAGTTTTTATTTTTTCTCTCATCCAAGGGAGGATAACAAACACCAGCAGCCAGACATAATTAGTATTGGAGAAGACACAAAGAGTAGCTCCTAATGACTACAAACATCTATGTGGTTGACTTTTGTGTATGTAATTGAAAGGGGGTGGAAATCAATAGCATTCAATGAAAACTAATTGCGAGAGGTGAGAGTGGGGAGCTGTTAGGCGTCTATTAGGAAAGGCAACAGCAAACCACTATGAAGATTCTTCAGTCAGTTAGAAAAGCGCTCTGAGCGCAAATTTGTGTGAAACTGCATGAAAAATGGCTGAATAAAATACCCGTAATTCTTCTATTATTTAGTAACTTTCCGGCAACATGAGTGATGGGAAGCAGATGGAAAACAAGAGGAAAGAGAGAGGCATTGTCTTGGAATTATTGCTATTGCAGTGTTAGATGAAAGAAAATGTTTTTACTTTTTAAATTCTTCTTTTTGGATATTAACCTTTATTTATGTGGGTGTTTTGCCCAAAATTACAATATGCCTTGAGATATGAGTTCCCCATTACTTATGTAACATATGGTGCAGAGTAAGCTGAAATTAAAATAATATGTCCTGTAAATCTCAGAACATAAACAAGAAATAAACAACAAATTGAATAGAATGGAATATAATGACAATAAAATATAAAGGAATTAAATAAATCCAGAACAAATTTTTTATATTCAATTTCCCCCAAACTTATATCTTTCAATATTTCCAATTATATACATATTTTTTTTTTTGTTTTGTTTGTGCCATATGTCAATATGTTGTATTTCTGACTTTTAACTTTTTAAATAATAAAGGGAAGACATAGTAAAACAGCGTTAGTTGAAGAACAGTGTAATAGTGTAAAAAAAAAACCCGACATGCTTTATAAATGGCAAATAAATGCAGTAAGGTATCATTAAAAAAAAAAATGTAAAATCGAAATTTCTTTGTTGACATTTTTTGTATACACCACCTTGCAATTCTCCACTTATCTGCTGTTGTGGTAATATGGAATTTGAAATACTGCACCAGTCAGTGTGTTTGAAAACAATCCTGACCTACAAACCTATAAATCCTGCAAAAATATTGCACATTTACTGAAGTGATTATTCCTATGCAGACTGAATAAACAGGATATCGATGGTGTCAAAGTCAAACACTGGGGCCATCAGGAGGATAGATACTGGCTACAGACATCTGCCAAGTTCACAGGGGTGCATGTTTACACTGTGAGTTGAAGCCTGGAGTAACAAAGGGCAAGCACTGACAAGCAAATTAACACATTTCTATCATGGAGAGGGAGCCCTAATAAGCCTTTCATTCATATCATATAATGTGTTTACATCACATTCTACAACTCTTATCAGGAGGTAAATTACAGCCCACATAAAACTTTACAATGCACATATTTTCAGCACTTTGGTTTTTCCCGAGGTCCTGGCTCGGCTACACTTCAAACATCACCTGTGGTCCTGTACACACTCACAGACACACACACACACACGCTCACAATTACACAGAGATTATGGAGAGGCCACTGCACAACAACTGCAGCCAGTTCACACTCACATACACACACAAAATGTCAGTTGGCCGTGGTCGCTGGCAGTGGCCTTGCCATAATCTCTCTCTAATTATATACACAGCCAGGCTTACTGTTTCAATGCAGAGACCTGAGAAAATACAACCTACTAATCTTATTTGCACACAGCGTCAACAACCCTGCTGGATGAGGAGAGAGGAGAGGAGAGGAGAGGAGAGGAGAGGAGAGGAGAGGAGATATTCTACTTTTTATTTCAGAAAGAGTTTATTTTTCTTTCATTTCATTTTCATGATGTGACAGTTTTTATCTCTTAACTGATGCATTTCCCACCTGAAGAATCAGAATCCATGTAATCCCTCCCTCTCCAGCCCCACTTATAAACAGTGTCAATGACAATATTTCCATCCCGGCCCTCCTCTCTCCGACTGTGTGTATATAGTCTATATGGAGAATGGCTGAGTCTTTGTTTCCACTTGGATGCCCTGTGATAGAATATATTCCCCTCTCCAAAGGAGGTGCGATGCAGACAGGGTGTCTCACACAGACACACACACAGGCCTACACAGCTACACACACTATGTAAATAATGCATGTGTCTTAAAGGGTTTCACCCCACCACAGCTGGCCCACTTCAATTAGAACGCTTTGCACTCATCTTTTCCCTCCTTTCTCGTACGCCCTTCTCTCACACGTTCTAGTATGTGTGTTTTTCTACATTTTGCACAGAAAATTTCAGCTATAGTAAAATGGATTTCATCTATTTCAGTTATCTACTGTACAAGAAAGCATGTTTTTCTGTGATATGCCACATTTTGATGCATGCATTATTATATAACCTTCCTGTTTTCCTCACAATTTTATGCATGTGACAACATTAGTAATAAATGTTTCAAGTATACATACAGAAAAATGTATACACTGATTTTGCGTAATTTTATGCTTCATTCTTGCACAGTAGCACTTGTTTGATCTGCTGTGCAACATGTTAAACTGTGCCACAATGTTTCCTGCTGTGGTGCTTAATTTCATTTCCAGCTGACCCTCAGTTCCAAGGTGAGGTAGCATTACATTTTCACATGCCCTCTTTATCCTCCTAAATCTCTCTTGTAAAATGTTTATGGTGGTTGGTGCACCCCTAGTTTGGGAAAGCAGAGCAGAGTACCAGCATTGAAGCTAAGCAATGTAGTTCTGTGGATGGGAGCAGCAGCCAAAAATATTTTTAGTTTTCTAAAAAAAAAAGACCCATCAAAAAAAAAAAACCTATATCAATTTATATCTATTTTATATTCAGAATATTTTCACTGCTTTACCTTTCCGTCAGACAGCCCTATTAACATTATTGCAGGAGGAACTGAAGCCATTCTATTCTCTCGTCAAAAGACTTCATTGACAAAAACAATAATTTTCATCTCAGAACACAGGAGTTGCTGGTCTACAGTTATATATCATGTAATTCGTTTGTGTTATTGAGTGACTTTGGTGTTCAAAAGATCTAGGTTAGATTCACCAAAGTCACTCAATATCACAGAAAAACTTTACAACCGAGGCAGCTGCAGACCAGCGACTTCTGTGTTCCTTGAGGTAAAATCACAGTTTTTGTCAATGGAGTCTGGTGACTTTGAAAGATAATTGCTTCAGTATCAGCCTTCCTGCCTGCTTCTTCAGACTGCAGGCATACCAACCACCATCTACTATAGGTAATAGACTGACTATGGATAAGTACCTCATGCAACCCCACTTTAAAAAATCCAAACTATCCCTTTAAGGGTACTTTATTTTATTCTCTCTATTTCCGTCTCTCTCTCCTGATCTCTTAAATTTAGCGGAGGCCTTGTGTGACCCTTGCTACTCAACCTTACCACTCTCTCTCTGACTGCCCCCCTCCCTCTTTACTTCCACTCACCATAAGTGGAGGCCCTGGCCTGGTCTCGTCTCCTCCAAACACATCTAATTACCCCAATGCCAAGCATTTCCCATCCATCACATTATCTTTCAGAGACGAGGTATTAGCGCTCCCCGTCCCGTCAGCCAATTACCTGCTGCCTTCTGCTTGAGTCACCTGCATTGCAAATGTGACCTTTCCTTAGAGGGCTGATTGCATGTTTCCTAGAGTGTGTGAGAGAACGCAGGTTTTTGAAGTGTGTGTGTGTGCGTGAGAGAGAGAGAGAGCATGTGATCTCCGAAAGGGTGTGTTAAGAGAATTACAATGTGTAAGTGCATGTGTGTGTGTGTGTGCATGCAACATATAACACAAGAGTCTGCATATGCTGCAGAAGTGTGTGTTATGTTTGTGTATATGCGCATGTATGAAATGCATGTCTACTGTGTGTGCGTGTGAAATGCCTGAAGGCCCTGTGTGTGCGTGTGTGTGGGTGTGTGTGTGTCTGGGCCGGGGCAGTGAGCAAACCCTCTCAGACACCCTTCTGACCCCCCCTCGCCCTCCCTCATGTGACGGGCTGTCGTGAATGTTAATGTTCTGTGATGGCTGTGGAGCAAATAAGTGTTTCTGACACAGTACAGGCTCCCATTACAGGAGCAGGCCAAATGGGCTCGCTAGTGCCTTAATGAGCAGGCAGGTCAGTCAGCCGCAGCCACTGTACCAGTCCCACACACTGCTTATGCAGAGACGGACCATAGCATCAGACCCGGGGAAAAACTGACTTCTGCTGCCGTCTACTCACTTAAGTTTTACTATTTGGTTCTTTTCCTTAAAACTGTGGGCTTACTAAGGCCTAGTCCACAATTACACCAAAATGTATTCTTGAAACAAAAAATCCACACAAGCGCTGTTTAAAAAAAAGAAAATGTCCAAATTAAAATAGAAAATCAGCACACCGTTCTTTAATATAGTGGAGGAGATTCTGTTCATTAAGCCTTGTTCCTCTGCCATAGCAAGACGTGTCCCCTCATTTGTTAAGCCTGACAAAGGAGATATTGGCACACACAGTGACGTTACAAGCCAAAACTTTTCCCTGTCTACACCTCAGCACTGACAACGTGTCAGTGTCTAAATATATCTTCTGGACAGAGTTTTATGATCATGGTAATTTCCAGTTAGCAAGTTAATTTAGGAATCTTCTTCAATTTCTTGAATGTAGTTTTAGTCAGACCCTTGAGTGTTGGTTTGCACATAGCTGCCACTGTGTTTTTGTTTTGTGTACAGCTGTTGTAAAGTGTACAAAGTCACAAACTTTGACACATGCAGAAAGTCTTTAAAAAAAAGTCACAGATCTCAATGTTAGCGTTGAGATTGGAATCCATGCATTGTGTGTAGGTAATTTTGAAACCATTAAATGCCAACTGTCAAACAGAGCACAAAAACAGAAATTGGGAACGCTTGCCAAATATTGGACTGAATGGCAAACCAAGAGTGGTAAAGTCCCAGTTAGCCTGACAGCCTGTGGACACTGTAAACTCAGTCACAAGCAGTCCAGTGCAGCTACAAGCCTGTGAACAAAGAAGCTGTCTCGCCCTTCTCCCTCCGGATTGTCAAGAGAAAGTACAGCTTGTAGGTTGAGTCAAACAGTTATTTCTGAAAAAATGTGGAGAGCACATCGCTTGGCTGACTCATCATAATTTAGAGGGAAAATGAATCCCACTTCTTCCACCTGAGGAGAGGAGAGATGGAAAGAGAAGCTGAGAGGACGGAGAGAGAGGGGTAAAGACAGAGAAGCTAGGAAGCGGACATTAGGCTTGATTGAGACGCATGGCAGACGGAGAATCACCTAGCGCGTCAGAGCACATCCTCACAGTTGGCCAGGCTGTCTCTCAAAACTCTCCAAATAGTCTAAAGTCGACCTGTTGGAGTTACTGAGTCGTCACACTACATGTTGTAGCCCAGGAGCAATGGGCCCGCAAAGGTGTCTCTTTTCCTCTCTCTGCGGGACTTGTTAGCGGTGCTATTTCGGAGCCTCTCTGCCTTCATTCCTGCTTCTGCAAAACACCTTGAGGTGTACAACATACTTTATAAAATTCTGGTTCTTGTTGGAAAACAATCTAAGGGAAATTGTTAGATTTAACTATGAAATTGTAAATGTTTTTACTGGAGTGCATGAACAGTTTCATGCAGGATTACAAAGCTACACTTGTTTTCCTGTCTTTTCCATCTTTGACTTGTATTATTCAATTTTGAATCAAATGCCTGGTTTCTCTAATATCTACAATACTGTACTGTGCATGTTGTTGTAAATGCAACACCACATCTTAACTAATGTTTATGCACATCAGCTGGTGTCCACAGAATAATGCAACAAAAGCTGGAGCCAGTAAAAGATGGATGGGATATGCTTACAGAAGAGAAAGTTTAATACATATAGTTTACTCGGCTGTACTTGAGGCCTTATTGCAGAAGGAAAAAGAAGTTTGCTCTCTGAGATACTTCCTGAAAAATAGCTTTCATAGAACTATTAACATTGTTCATTGAAAACAATGATTTCTGTATTACACACCGAGTCAGACGACACCAAAACACCATTGTCAGATAATGGAAGTGCCAATGAAGAAACTTTTCCCTATAATGAGACTCAAAAGGTCACAGCAGAACCCTTCACATGCAAACAAGACAGATAAAAGACTGCAGATAATTTACCAAAAACTAATTGGCCAACAGTCTAACAAGACACCCCGTCATTAGACATTAAAGCACCAGAAGAATTAAAATGTAAAAAGCTAATTTTGCTCGGAGGAAAACATTGTTATTAGTGTTTGGACTGCAACCAATTCACCAGACAAGTCATGTCAACATTGAATGATTTGGCAAAACCCTCAATTACTTTCAGCAAGCTTTTTTTGTTTACGACTATCACCAACATTTTCTTTATATTCCTGCTTAATTTACATCTGCAAATGACAAAAACAGTATGGTTACATACATCCAACATCAGTAGTAATCCAAGGATGCTTGGCAGGACGACCGATCAAGACGAGCTCAGGATACAGTTGATCACAGTGATTTTCTACAACATTCATGCTGAAACATAAAAGTTGGCTGATTATTCCAACTTGCATAAGAGCAACTAATTTAACCACTGCCACCACGGAGCAAGCATGATCAGACAAACACCAGCAATAACCACATGCAGCTATAATGGCTGATGGGAAACAGCAACAATCTGCAAAATCATGTGTTTCCTAACTAGTAAACAGGCCTTGTATGAATTGTTGGTAACTTTGTATGTTTAGTTATGTTGAGTTGTTACCAGTGTTTAAATTCACTGTTTTGGTTTCCTGTCACGACTCTCATAGCATCACAGCAGGCAGCTTTTTTTTTTAGAAGCAACAAACAATATGTACATTGATAGTAATTAGCTAGTGAACATAGTGGAGCATTTAGCAGCTAAGCCACATATTTCTCTCAGGAGTTGGTGGAGACCAAACACAGAGCCAAAAGAGAGTTACCAAAACGAATGGTGGTGGAGAGCAGATCGGTGCATAACTGCTGGATGTACAAATATGATGCACATCGTGTTCTTAACTTGTGTCCACTGTTATTGCACGTCAGTTTTGGGAGATTTATTTATTACATTTTTCAGGAACGCCATGTTCACATTTTAACCTGGAAAAAGCAGAGTACAACCACAGTCTTACTGTGGCCACTGAGCAGCTCCACTGGAGTGGTTGGGGTTAGGGGCCACGCTCAAGGGCACCTTAGTGATGGCAATGAGGGAGGGGCAAACAAGGGATTGATCTGGTGACCTTCCGGTTAAAATAATCACTTCTCTAACCTTCAGGCCACCAACATTTTATTATGCGTGAGTTGTTATGCACAGATATTCTCAGACAACAAATAAAATGGGTTGTTAGCTAACATTTGACATTTGCATTTTGCAACTTGGGACGAATGTTTCCATATTATGTTAATGTGCACAATGACATGTGCACTACATGCACTGATATGATCCATAGGCATAATTATTGACAGGTTAAAATTTTTGCTTAAGTTCAAGTTTCTGTCTCCTATGGAGGTTGTTTTACTTTTTTTCAGAGAGCCCAGCAGAATGTGGAAAGGTCTGCATCAAATTTCTCCTAAGTGATTTTTTAAAGGAGATTTATTGTACAAAAAAAAGACACCAACAAAATCCAATACCCTCCACAGTTAAACACCTACCCTGCACTTTAAGAAACCTTTTACTTCCAGAGAAACCTGAGGGCCTCATTTGTATGTTTTGTTGGACCTCCCGAACACAATGGAAAATGGAAGCAAAGGTCAGTGTTAAGTCTCCCCTGGCTTTTGTTCTTTAAAACAACAATATTGTATTGATCTGTCCTGAATGATAAACACAAATGTTTTGGTAAAACACAGTCTCTTTTGACCTTTAGCAATTACTTCTACATGGCTTTAGCAGTACTGTAGATAAAAAGAAATGTCCAACTCATTTTCTTTCTTTGTGTGTGTGTAACTATACCTACATCTCTCTCAAGTACAGCTGGCTTATATACAATAGATTTGAGTTAAATTCACAATATTGCACTTGAGAATGTAATTACAGTAAATACATTGTGATTATAAGCTGCTGGGACATCCCCATCAGACCCACAAGTAACTCTCAGGGCAACAAGATTTTACTTGTATGGGAATACTATATATGTATACTATAAATTTAAATATGTATTCATCAAATACCCTGAGGACCCCAAGATTAAACTACAGTAAGAAACAAGTCTCATATCAAAGAATTATCTGAAAAACAACAATAGATGATTATAACTATTCATTTAAAAAAGTTGCAGTAATAATTTTCATGTTGTTGATATTGAAGCTTTTATCCCAAGAACAATCCACAAAATTACTTCTAATTTAGCATCCTTTGATTCAATTTGTTTTTTCAGTAATTGCAAGTAAACTTGAACTCACTGAATCGCTCCATCTAGTAAAACTACATCCTCAGATTTTGGTGCTTTTGATATATACCAATACATTGGTGTTTTAAAAAAGAATGAATTAAAACAGAATCAGAAAACGACGATTTGATGTAATTACGAACAAAGTGATAAACAAAGTCCTGGAAAATCTGAATAACAGATTAAGACCAGGGGTCTACAAGTACCCCAGCTGGTAGGATGAAGGTTGGAAATGTTGGGTCTATGTTTTCTCCACACAACTTAATTATATGTGCTTTAACTTTAATGTATCATATTTCACAAACAAAGGCTAAAAATAAAAAAAACACAATTCAGCCTCATAATAACCAGACAGCTACCAAACCAATGCCTGCTTATAGAACCTCAGCTATCTGGTGGTGAGCTTAACTGGGCCTAAGTTGTCTGACAGGGTTGAAGTGTGCAGTGATGACCCGTGATTACAGCCTCTTCACCTTTCCTCTGACTTTAAGAGGGTGTGAGATAGCAACCCTGGACTTTTGGGGGGTTCTACAACCACGAGTGAGCACAGGAAGCTAACCAAGTGAGCCAAACTAAGAAACATATCTAACTGGCAGATGTTAAAAAAAAAACATTTCACTGTGTTTTCTATCCATGAAGGTAAAAGTTTAGAAAGTGGAAAATAATACTTGGTGCGGATTGCATTTTTCTGTCTATAACATCCACATGCAAAGTTCAGTCAGTGAGACAGAGAGGGCTGAGATGGTGAAAAGCGATGCCCCTCAGGCTAAAACCTCTTGACCTGTGGAATGACTGCAGGGAGGTGATGATAGAGACCTGATAGAGGCCAGTCACTGGGGCCTTAAGGCACATCCTGGACATGTCTTTTTTGGCAGCAGAGCTCTGGACACAGCCACATATACACACATACATGATCACACACACACATCCACCATATCTCCAAGCAGTTGGAGGAAGAATAAGAGGAGGCACTTCAGATTTTAAAGAAGAGGGGTAAATATTCTACAAGTTAAATCCAGATTTAACTTTAAACTCTCTACTTGGCATATTGTTCTGTTTTATATCAATATATTAATTTGCTAAGATCAGCCATGCCAAGCATTCACATCAAGTGACATTTAGATGTAATTTAATCCACGGAAATAAAAATGTTTTTGAAATGATATGATTACACACCTACAGGCTGTTTTCTTTATTGTAGCTGCGTATTTATATTTTCTTATAATAATGCGCTTTGTTTTAATTGGAATAAAAGGCCATTCCATTGATTCTTGAAAGGGTCATTCAAGCCATAACAGCATTATGCCTTCTGTTACGTGTGTGTGTGTGTGTGTGTGTGTGGTCCCTTGGCACTGCTCTTTGTGTGAGGTCATGCTTCATATTTTCATTTAAGCTTTGATCACATTACTGCTATTCTCACCATATTAATGTTAGTCAATGAATAGATTAAATATTCAATTAAGCCTCATGTGTGTGTGGCAAGTGTTTGAGTGTGATTCAGTGTGTGTGTAATGATGTGTAAATATATTTATGGCTCAGGGTCACTGTGGTATTAACCTGACCCAGACTCTCAGGCTCTCTCTGGGGAAGCTCCGTGCTGCTGATTGTTCAGTCAGCTTCTGAGGGCCTTTAGATATAAAAACAGAGCGTGTGTGTTTGACAGGACGCTTGCTTGGAAAAAGGGGAAGGGGCGTTAAAAAGTAGGGTTCCATAACTTTTAGGATAAAAAGAAATATCTTGAGACAATCATGCTGCAGATGAGGGTGAGATAAAGCTTTTGTATGAATCCCTTGACTCAGCTCCCTCACAGGAGGACTACATACTGCTGACTTTACGTGCTGCTTTTACCAAGCATGGGGAGGTATTCAGTTAAATGTCCCATCAGTCAGGCATATGCCAAAGGCCTACATCTTATTCAAGTTTTAAACCTCTAATTGGTAACGTTTAAAAGGCGTTTAAGAGTGCCCTTTCTTCTCCCTTTTCTCATTTCCCATTTAATGTGTTGTGTCAAAGTCTATTACCTCAGTTGGACGTTTCTGTCCCTTAAGTTGAAAAAAGGGAAAAGGGAGGAGGGGGGAGTGAAAGAGAGAGGGAGAGGGAGAGAGGAGGAAGAGGAGGAGAGAGAGAGGGGGGTGAAAAAAAGAAAAAAAAGAAAAGCCATCAGCTGAGGTTTGCCAGGTCGATAAAGCTTTTAGATTTGGAGATGTTTTCAGGGGGAGCCCATTTCCTGCGGCTAAGAGTTGTTAATGGAGCTTAAGGAATTATCTTATGACTCTCGGTTTGAGAGCAGTTTATTTCAGCCCCGGACCCCGCTCCTGTGTCGGAGTGGCTGAATATGCTGCTGTCAAACCCGCTTAATGAAAAGTAACGCGTCGCTGATTACAGTTTTATTTGGTCTCTATGTAAAAAGCCCCTGTTAATTTACCATCTCGCTCCCTCTGTGTGTTCGTATTTGCCACGGCTGAATGATTTAGTTATAGCTCGCTTCGCTCTCTCTCCCTGGATCTGCCCCCTCTCTCTCGTCTCTGTCTCACTTCGTGTCTGTTCCTCTCTAATACAAAGCCACTTTGGTTCGGAGGTCTAATAAAATCTGTCTTCATGCTAAATTAATTAAACGTCGATGCCATATTGTTTTATCGGTGGGGCCTTTAACTCTGGCCTAATTTTTCTATCAGCAGCTATGAAAAATTAAACACACTATTTTGCATGTAGGCTAATAAACATTAAGGGAAATGAGAGTCAAAACATCCCTATAGATGTTATTAACCCTGCATGCACCTGTCACACACTCCAATTTATTTAGCTTGATGCTGCAGGGGCGGTTTTTTAAGGTAAGAAAGCAAATAAAAACATAGAAAAACCCTTTTGTCCACTATAGCACTTTCTTCCATGAGGGGGGGTGATCTCAGTCGTTTGTGCTTTTCCCATTAAAATTCATCACTGAACC
>CAFUXE010000089.1:152945-173704 GCA_903364295.1 Serranus cabrilla
CCTATTTGTTGTCTAGTCTAGTCAGTGAATCCAAATGGAATATTGATCTCCAACGATCTTCTCAATGTATTTCTTATTTCTTCTTTTGAACAGCACAATGATTTTTTCTTCCCTCTCTTCTCTTTTGGCCTTAAAGCCCTAATGGTTTTTGCATGAGTTGGATAGTAGGCATGGCTGCTCCAGGCTTGTTGTTGCTGAAGATGTTTCCAGGTGGTAATAAATACTGTTATTTGGTGGATTGTGCAAACGAGTCAACATTTTGAATCTTTACCAGCTGAAATGGTTTTCAAATTGACTTCCTTTATTGTGCTGTTTGTCACGTGAGCTTGGTCAGTTTATGGCTCATTTGTTATTACTTTACCGAAACCAGGAACAATATGAAAGGAAGACAACATGTTAGGGGTATAAGGGGTTAACAATGATACTGTAATAATAATGCATTGCATAATAATTCATTGCAATTGCATAATTGCTTAATTTATGTCATGTACAGAAGAGGTTAAATTATGTTAGTAACAATAAGTGCTCCATCCCATATGACCACGTCTCACGTCAGGTTATTTGTTTCTACCCTCAAATACGCAACAAGGTTTTAAAAATGTGTGCCCCTGCTGCTGGTAGAAGATCAACTAATTGTCATACCTCATATGAAACAATCAATGTTTTAAACATGATGCTAATATTCTTTAACGGCCGCAGCAAAGCTACTTGCTTAAGTAATTTTGAAAAAAACTGTATGGGTTTAGCATTAAAAAGTTAAAAAAAGTCAAATAAATGCACATAAAATGAGAAAGCTACATAAATGACATACAGCATGGCATATATGTGATATAGCAACGCACAAAACCAAAGTTACATTATCTCAAATAACAACACTGACTTCGGTTTCACACAGGACACCAACACCGGTTGAATTGGACCTTGTCAGTCTTTATACTTCATATCCTCTACACTCTATAAAGTTACTTCCCCCTACAGTCATGAGAGGACGTGCTAACAAATGTAAATAAAGGCATTTTTAATCTGCTGTATAAATCCTCCATAAATGGGGTCATTTATGGAGGGAGGATGGTCTCAAAAGTTGAGTAACCTAACAAATTAACTTAACCAAAATCATGATTATTTTCCAAACCTAACCAAGACATTTTGTTGCCTAAACCTAACAAATTTGGGATCTTGAGACGTTAAACATGTTTTAAACTGCAAGATTTACATTCAGTTACGAGGAAATGTTGATCTCTTGCCACCACAAGGGCCACCAATTTACAACACACTCCTGTGGGTGATGGAGGAGGGTAGGAACACATTAGCACTGTGCTCCAGGGGTAAGAAGGACTTGCTGATCCTGTCATGTAACAAGTAAAGTTTCATTGTGGAGGCTTTTTCTGAGTGGGTCTCTTTTTTTGTTTATCAAATCAAAATCTCATGCATGCACACAAAGATGACACAATACATAGTCCTATCAGTAATGTCACACTGATTTACAAATGGCAGCACATGCTACAATGTGGCAATGAAATTCTTCAAGCATTGTCTTTGCAAATGTTTTATGAGGAAGGAAATGCACTCAACATTTTTTTAGATGTCAAGGAAACACGATGCATTTTGGTAAGTAACACTTAATGTCAACAATATTTGTTTACTGGGAATCCCCACAGGGCATCTTTAAGTGGATGATTTCTTATGCACTCAGAAACAAAGTTTACTGTTGCTAAAGTAGACAAATTATAGTATGAAGAATTGTGCTGGCTTACATGTTAGCTTGTATTTATATGTCAGTAATCTAAAGCAAATCTTAATTTCTTTGATCTAGCAAAAGGGACATATTTATATCCCATATCTTTCCACAGCTTTTTCTTCAACACGCAGTAGATTTTATGCACACTGCATTAAACACATTATGAAGGTGGACATCCAAATGCATAATGCAAATCCTGCAGCATCAGCACCTTCGATGATTGCATGTCCATTATCCATCATGTATTATCCCAAGCACGGTGCATTGGCGGTGAAATCCAATGAAAGTGGACCTTCTAGTTTTGAACAATACCACGATAATATGTCTGAGATGAGTCTACCCAACCTTCTCTTTCTTCATCTTCCTCTCACTGCCATCTCTCGCTGCTCTTCCTCTCCAGCCTCTCTAAGTGGTTTAACATGTCAAAGTTCTCTCAGCTCATCCATAATTGATCACCACAACGGGAGCATCTTCGCTGCACTTAGTTAACTAGCTATCTGCAGGTGTTCCCTTAGCAACTGGCCGGGGACTGAAACACTGAAATACCGTATGTAGACTCCCAAGCCCCAAAAATGTGAACCCGATGTGTCTTGTAAATCTTGGTGTTGGCCCCTTGTTCACTGGTTGTGTTCTTGGACTCAGTATGTATGTCTGCCCATTACACGGTCCAGGATATGGGAGAAAACACTCAAATGTCTTGTAACATTGGCATTTGCACCTGCTCCTCTGTGGTCATTCCTGTGATTTCAGTGTTCAGTGCAAGAGATTATCTCCTTTTTACATCAAAAAAGTGTAGTAAAGGACAACGCGTGCAACAATGGTTCGGGTTATTTTTAAACCTAGAATTACATTGGAAACAAATCCATATTTTACTGGAAGCCTAACTTTTTAATATGATTTATTTTATAGTTTTGTCAAAAAAATGTATGCCAAAAGTAGTCCGCTATGTATTTATTCTTTATTTCTTCAGATTAGCTATACATTAACAGCAAATTCTGATGACTGACACTTATGCATACTTATTTTAAACCAAACCATGATCTTTTCTTAAACCAAACCATGTAGTTTTCTTTCAATTTACAAAGACAAAGATGTTTTTAAATAAGAACATTTCATTCATATGATGGGGAATGCAGTTTTGTTGTATGAGAACGTAATTTGTTATGAGACAGGGTTGCCAAAGTAATAGTAGACTGCCAGTGACCTCCAAACTAATATAACTATATAATCAATCAAATAAATAAATAACACAACATGGCCAAGCTTTTTAACTTTGATATTATATTATTTTAGAGTAGACTGTCTCTTTGTGGTGGGTAAGCGGACCAAAGTTTGTAATTATACAACTTTTAATGATCTCTATTACTTTCACACAAAGGATTTGGGGATTTGATTAGTGAGTAAAATGACTGTGCTTACTGTAATACCTTTGCCCTTGTTGTAATTTATGAGTTCTTTCAAGGTAATTTAAAGTACAACAATTAAAGATAGTACAGTGTAATGTCTACTGTCACTTTGCTGCAGCTGCTGAAACACAATCTAGCTGGAAGCACTTTTCATCTCTGTTCCTTTAATATCATCCCATCCCATGAGTTATATCTGATTTCATGTCTTTTTATCTGCGGCAAATAAAACTGTAACAGGTGGCAGGTAATGAAAGCAGCCAAGAAAAGTTATCTCCAGGAGAAATCTACCACCCAAGCTCTTTTGTTTAACTCCAGCATTGTTATTTTGCTGATCTGAGGAAGCTTATGAAAACAAAGCTGACGCAGGCTATTGCTGAATTTTACTACAAACCTTTCTGAAAGAAGTATTTCGCAAGTGCAATTGAGGAAAAGAACCGAGCCAACCTCACTCTAAGTGAACATGCGTATGTACCAGACAGATTGTAATTTTCTTGTATCTGATTACAATGTAGCTTTCTTTACCCTGTTCTCCTTTAGGAAGGGAAATGCAAACAGGCTGGCCGGCCAAACAAAGAGACATGTCAATCACCTTTCTGCCTCAGTGTGTCCCATCCAGTGTGTGTGTGTGTGTCACAAACGGCAGACCCATCATGTCAGACACCGGAATGACACTGATCGCACACACACACACACACACCCACACACAGGGGCCAGGTGGCTGCTCTCTCTGTCATGACAGACCCCAGACCAGACCACTGACTCCCTCGACTCCCCCGACACCTGCGACCACCACCAGTGCAGCCGACCCAGCTGCAGCCATGCGCAGCCACCGGTTATTGAATACATTTCCCCCATCTGAAATTTGATAGGAACATTATGTTTATTATTAATATACAGACTATTGTACAGCATGAAGTGCCGTTTACCACTGCTATGATGGTTTAACATGCACATATACCCATTTTCATCCAAACCAGTTACCACAACAGAGCCCTGCTGCCTCAGAGGCCCCACGCCGTTTTGCAGACGAATCAGCAGCGACTTTCTCTGTACTTGTGTAACTGACAGGACCTCAGCATGATGTGCCACAGTGTCATGAACAAGTACTTGAGTAAGTTCAAGCAAACTCCAAATTTATCCTCAGAAGAAAGCTCTCAAAGTAATGTTGGTACACCTCTTAAGACATGATTGTAACTTGACTCGCTGTCTCTGCCCTGCTGCCCTTTTACCTTTTTTAAAAGGAATGTGTCTTTTTTACTCCTCTATTTTTCCCTCCTTCTCTTTGTCTGGAAATAACAGAAAGAATGGCCAGAAATGACCCGGTTCCATCTTCTTCCACCGTCTTTGCATTTGTTTCTGCTCCTGATGCACATGGATATTATAAAGTAATGATCCTCTTTCAATATTCACCTACATAATAGAACTAGTACATTGAGCGTAGCTGCGTTAAGGGGCAGAGGATGTGTTATAGGCAGTGATTATCTTCCTGAAGACGACGCAGGCCTAGGCAGGCACTTACAATTATTTATTCATAATGCATCCACTGAAACACAAATGCACTTTATTGTCTCATTCTGCATCTTATTTTACCCATAAACCAGAAAATGGGCTGGGGTTCTAATGAAAGAGCCATGTTAATATCAAGGCAGATAAGGGCTGGCATGTGCAGATGGGAGCACAATGTGGAAACCCAATCACAAGTTCCTTCAATCACTCAAAAGCAGAACAAGAGGGAATGGATGCATTTGAATATTTTCCTCTACCTGGAGGTATTAAAACTATACAATTTTAATACCTATTTAACATGCAGTTGCTTTTTGTGCCTCTCATTTTTGCAGTTCTGCATAAAAAGCAGGCAGGTAATGCAGGAGTAACTGTGGCAGCTATGGGCATGACATGGTTTTTCATCCATTCCCTGAATTTAATCGCTACATTAAGATCTTACTCACTGAGTGGGCTGCTCTCTCCCAGCAGTCTAATTCTGGCTTTCTTCTTTATTCTGTTGTCTTCGCTGTGCTCGCTGAAATGCCAAAGATTTGGGCCACATAAAGAACTTTGTACTTCATAATTCAATACCTTATTCCCTTTAGTAAAGCGCTGCTCTGCTAAAAAAATGTTTATTTTAGTCTTACGTTTGGGAATTCAGTCTGTAAAGAGAACACATATACAGTATGTAGGAAAATTCCCATGATGTGGAAATGCTGTATGTTGACTATAAAAACTACCATAAAGAACCAGGGCAGGGTAACGCTGAGAGACATACTGAGAAAAAACAATATTAGATGTGAGGTGACTTCAGCTTCAAACTTTAATGTAAGGCAATGGAATCACAACCTTTCTATCTGGTGCATGGTGGCTTCAAGTCAACCCAAGACCCCTGGCTATTCCATGTCTGAGTGTACTGCTTACAGTTAATATTTACTTTATCATTAAGGATTTGTCCACAAATTTTTGAGAAAGGTCAACCCAAAGCTCATTTGGGGAAAGTCCCCAAAACATGGCTTTGGAAAAAGGAAGAGTAACAAAAATGAATGATGAAATTAATGAATGAGCACTTTATACTTTATTTCAAAGAAATGAGGCGAGCAAAGTTCACGGCTATGTAGCAACACATATTGCTATTCCTCTATCCTGATTGACATTGCTATAGTGATTTGTCAATCACGAGGTAGACCCGCCTTAAAGCATACCCTACTTATTTGGACCAAAATCTCCATAAAGAATGTTATGCTGTATTGAAGAAGTCTTAAATCTAGTGATTGAGAGCATAAACTCTTTAGAAGAAGTTTACTGAGGTAACAATTCAAGTGAGATCTATGACAATTTTTTCGATAGACTTCAATACAATCAGACTTCTTTTTGCAACCAGTGTAGTCTCCCCCTGCTGGCCATTAGAAATAATGCAGATTTAAGGTACTTCCATATTGGCTTCACTTTTCAGACCCACAGGTTACGTCCACTTTCCATTCTAACTATACTTCCACCAGTCAGAAAAAAACTAATATATTCAGGCAAAAAGCAAGGGGAAATTTGGTGGTGGCACTGTTGTGGATATGAGCAAAACATTGCACATCACACAAGGGTTGAAAATATTCCAAAACTGAAAGAAAATTCTGGGCTTTTCCTGGGAATATTTAGCCTTAGCTATATGTTGTTGCTAATGCCTGTTAAGTTGGAGGAAATAAACTGCAGACTGCATACAGAATCCAGTGGAAGAGGTAATGTGAATAACATGAGAGTAAACTTTGCTTTGCCTTCAGCTTGATCACGTCTTTGATCAAATCATGGAGGGAAAACAATCAATAAACTGAACTTGCATCATGCTTCAATGCATGCCACACCTCCAATTTAACAAAGTTTTGGTTGTGACTGGTCACAAGCAGATAATAATGGCTACGGATAATAAAATTTCAACAGCACTCTCTGTCTCATCTATTAGAAACATTAGGTCCCTTAAAGCATCAGACTGTGTTCCTTCAGTGTCAGGGTCACTTTGAAAAACAAAGTAAAAGAGAAAATGAGTGGTGATATGAATATTATGAAGGAGTATGGAGAAGAGGGAAGTCATTCCACCCATCCACGTTCCTTTATTTTCCACTCCGCCGATCACATTTGAATATTTTGAAAGGAGTGCCTATGTTTGCCTTATCATGCATTATTCTGAGGCATTACCTGGGCCTTAACACTGCAATAAAGATGGCTGGGAAGTCTCTCTCCCTTTTTCACAGAGATGCACAACAATAATAATATTCATACACTACCCGCCTCAAGAAGAGGGGTCTTTCGTTTGACTTTATAATCCCTTTAAAGATGTGCATGTTAGTAGCGGAGATTTATCCAGTGTGAATGATACTCAGGCTGTTTTTTTATGCTGTGATACAAGGACAACTTTTTGAGGAAATGAAGAAGAGCAATAATAGCTTCAGTTGGGATGTGAAGTGCCAAATAGTCATCCTATAATCACTGCGGATAACATAGTAAACGTATAGGAATTAAATTACAGTGGAAGACTGGGGTGCAGCTTTGTCATGTCTATGTGAAGGCTGCAGGTTTCTCATGGACATATTTTAAATATGATAAAATATAACATTTGGATGAAAAGCATTCTTAGTGTGACTTTTTTCAAATCAGAAGTTAACCCAAGAAAGTGCCATTCATACAAATGAATTAAAAAATATATTCAAATCATATACAACTTTTCACACTGAGTTGAAATGTCATAACAATTATAGTTACACTGCATTATTTGATAATACACAACTAGAAGGAGCAGTATATCAGTGTTACATTAATTATTTTTAGGATTTATCATTCCTTCTTCAACCAGAAACACATACCACATTACTGACCATCACCCCCAACACACACACACACACACACACACACACACACACACACACAGCAGGTTGGACAAGGTGTCACATCATTCCCTTATCATGAACTTCTTTCATTAGGATGTACAATGCCCTCAACATGTGTTTTTTCCAAAATGATAAAAGAGGACATTTTTCTTCACACAGGCCTGCCAAAGCAACAGAGGGAAGCATGACAACTGAAATGTGATATTGCATTGTTTTTAGTCTTAAGATAAACCGCCACTTATAGAGTGAGCTTTGTTCTGTCAGTCAAAGGTCTTCTAGGAAAACAAAAATCTTTAATTAAAAGTAAAAAAACAACAACTTTTGTGTGGTAACAACTGATTTTTTTAACAACATGCATTTATTTTTTGTACTAATATTATTATTAATTCTCAAGTATGCACATTTCATTTGAGACTATAACCATAAATGCATGATTCAATTTCATTTTATTCATTTTTTTTTCCCTCAGTGCTCCCAGATTAACAATATACATTATAAAAGTATAAGAAGTATATACAAAAAATAAAATGTTTTGTAGTAACAATCTTTCATAACATGCATTTATTATTCCCCCAAATATTATTAATA
The DNA here is from genome assembly GCA_903364295.1 of Serranus cabrilla. NCBI lineage: Eukaryota > Metazoa > Chordata > Actinopteri > Perciformes > Serranidae > Serranus > Serranus cabrilla. The sequence continues at coordinate 161,039 of CAFUXE010000089.1, forward strand.
ATTATTTAACGTAAATTAAAACTGAATATAAATACAAGCTTTTTTGTTGCTTCTTTGATGCAACTAAATTATATTTAAGCAGGAACGTGAACATATATATTTTTTAAAAACGGTATTTATTCAGTTGTTTTATTCTTCACAAACTGCTCCATCACTTCTGCTGTTCCTTTTTGGCCCAGTGCTCACAGACAAATAATATGTGTTGGCCTTTTGCCCTATGTGTCAAAAAAGTTTGAGCTGATCTGAGAAACAATCACATTCTCTGTGAGATAGTTGAGGGAAATGAGAGGGTCTCCTGGCCTGGTGATGGAGATTTGTTGCTTGGGGGGTTTACACCTTTCTTCTACACCTTTCTTTCCCAAATAAAAAAATGCTTGTGTGACATTAGTCTTTGAACAAGTATAGTGCCCTGAAACCATGAATAGAAATACATTTCCCTGCTTCCACCCTGACCCTGAGCCCTACAGCCCACGGCCATTTCTGTCACACACCCACAAAGGGTCAACTCTCCAAACCCCTGAATAAACCTTTTCTAGCTTTCAGAGACAGACAGAGGTGGTGGTGGGGTAGACAGATAGATAGAAAAACAGACAGAAAGACAGAAAGCGAGAGAACCATTGCACTGTCCGATGAGCTGTTGTTTGTCTCCTTGAGGTTGCCCGCAGCCTTGATGCTTTTTGTCTTGCCTCTGGACCTATTTTACTCCCTTCTCTCCTTCTCCCTCCCTCAATCTTTCTCACTCTCGCTCCATCTCTTTCCCTCGTTCACCCCATCACTCTCCCTCCATCTGTGCCTCTCTGCCTCTCTCGCTCTCTCTCTCTACCCACTTTTCCTTCCGAAGGCTAAGGATTCCTGCGGCCCCTCTGAGAGAAGTGTGTGAAAATGCACAATGCAGGTCCCCCGGCGTGCCCACCCCCGGCACAGAGTGTGAGAAGAGGGCCCTGCATTTGATGCCTGACTGACCAAATCTTCTGCCAGATAGCTGGGCCTTTCTATTCCCAGCGGCTCGGCGAGAGCGTGGCCAGAAGTGGTGCGGAAGGAGAGGGGAAGGCACAGTAATTGTACCAAGGTCTGTAGAGATTCCCCACCCACCCACCAACCCGCACCCCCCTCCTCTCCTAAACCGCTCCTGAACGGCTTCTCAGTTAAAAGGAAAAGTGTCCCTGGGCAGCGAGAAGCAACTTCTCTCCAGAATAACCAAAAAACAGTGTGCACTCATATATGAATAACGTTCAATTTATCACATGAAAGCCCATATATTGAATACAACACCTTGCACTGTTCCCAATTCCATCTATTTTTCAACACTCCTGATGAAAAAAAAATAAAGAAAAGCTGAGTTTAATTCCCAAAGTCACGTTTGGATTGTATTCTGCTTAGGAAATCCATGCTGTAAACACAGATTTGTTGTCAAAAAATTGTCATTACAACGACAACCTTTACATATTTGCAGCCAAGAGCAAGATTTTTACACATCTTGCACTCCAGCCCGTGTGTCTCCTGCTTCTTGGAGACTTTTTTGCAGTGCTGCTTATATTGCCATGCCATGGAAACATCCAACGGCACAGTGCATTTGCTTCTTGCCGATGTGGCAACAAGAAGTGATCATGATCACAAATAACCTTGGCAACAAGTATTCCAAATATCACCGACTGACATCAAAATCACAATAACAACGCAGGAAGACAACAATGGATCCAAGTCAGTGACACCCTCCTCCCTTAAAGAGGCTATTGTAATGCTAAATATTTCATCAGTTGACTGCGAGAGAAGTTCAGAGGGCCTCAGGAGAGAATACCATCCACTACAAGTACTTGTCAAAGCTGCGCAGAAATTTTAGGATATGGCATCTTTTCACAGCAGCTCATGAGAAGGAGACATGGAAAGATGCCCCTTACTTCTCATTATATGATAAAAATGCGGCAGAATGGATGGAAAACAACAAAATAATTCATTGCTGCTGTGTAAAAATAATGCATTCCATTTTTATAACTAATATTATCTTATTTGGTGTCAAAGATGGATTGTGTTTTCAATTTTGTTGATGGAGTCATATAAAGAGGTTTATCCTCAATCCACACAACCTGACCTGTAATACAAAACATGCAACAGCACTCCACACCCCCTGCCTGTCACAACAATGGTGGTAGTGGAAGGGGTGGGGAGTCTACCAACACACCCTTGTAGCTCCTTTGCTTTGAGGATGACAATGCCCTGGATCCTCAGCTTGAGGTCAGGCCCGACCCTCAGAACAGATGCTATCCCCGAATGGTCAGGAGAAACAAACGCAGCAAGTAATCAAAAGTGCTTTGAATTATGATTTTGTCAATCACACGGAGATGTGTCGCTACAGCCATTTCAAAAACACCTTCGCAAAGTGAGTCAGAAAAATCAGTGTAGTGAGCCTGTGTGGTAGCAGGCTGTCATTCTCTGCACCTCTCACAGTCCAACAGGATATACCGCTTTCTGATAACACAAAGTCTGATACCATATGGTTCCAATTCGGATAAAGTCAGGGGCTCTCATCGATATGAGACGGTATCGTCTGCATACTCAACACAATCAGTTACATCTATATCAAGCTGCACCATCCACATCCTGTACTACAAGTAAAATCCCATCAGTATTTTCAAATGAACAGAAAGCTCAAGTTGACCGTCAGAGGACACTAAACATTACATTGCAAAGTAACCAACAAGAACAATGCTGATGTAAAAGACTGCATTGGGTTCAGATGGATGAGTCCTCAGCACAACAGGAAGCTCCTAGCAGTGTGGAGCAGATGGCTGTAAGATTAAGAAAATGTTAAGCTTGACAATACGTTCCTGCTTAATAGTGGCATAAACCAAAGTACATATCCAACATAGTGGATATAGAGTCCTAACATCATCTGGAGGAGAGGCATCTCACTTGGAAGGAGATGCTTCAGAGGGCATCTGAGCGCTACTTTCTGAAAACTCCCCATCCATTTCAAAGAGCCATGCTCAGAGCTGCACATTTTCTGCATCCCTTCCAATTCATTACCCCCTCGCCCACATGTATTATTCTGCCCGCTACGCATTCCCTCCTGTCTCTGGGGGCAAATTTATTGGTTGAAGCATTTTGACTCCATTTACCTTTTAAAAGCCACCGTTTAAAGCTCGATATTTTCTCTCTCAGCTCTGTTCCTCGATAGCCTGGGATCTATGAGGATGCCTTACTTCTGCTTTGATGAGCAGCATAACTTTATTCACTTTCCCGTTATTGGAAACATGGGACACACATTATTATTTTTTTATTTTTAGTATGTTAAAGTTTATGTTGCGGAGATCATTTTATGAATGGATGCACTGTGTATGTTGTTATTTCTCTGCTGAATGTTTCCTGTTTTGTGTCAATTTACAATCAATGAGCTTTGATATTCAATATATATGCTGTATGTATAGCAGGATTATGGATAGTTCAGCTATATTATCTTTATAAATGATAGTTCACATGCAACAATAAGTATAACATATTTTGTTATAATGACAACCCACAGTAAAAAGCTGAAACATAAGATGATTATATTGATTTTTTTTAGTATTTTGATATCAGGAAAATGAAATTCTTCAGTCATATTTGATCAAATTCAACGCTGTATTTGAGCCTAAATGAGCTCGTGGTATGATGTTATATAGGACATGACTCTTCTATCCCACTTGTCTCTGTAGGAGAGTGTGGGGGGACATTATGCATATTTTAGATGGATTTAAGCAGCGTCCTGTGGGTCCTTTAAGAGCCCATCATATTTATGAGGACGGCATATTATCGCCATCAGGAGAGTGTCACAGAAGCTCGGAGAGGGGATGACTCTAATTGCTGCTGGCGTGTGGAGAACACATTATAGTAGCCACCGTTTCCCATCCACGGAAGAGGACGATACCCAAGTTTAAAGACGGAAGAGGGTGTATTTCAATACCCAGCGCCAACAATTTTCTCTTCCTATACTGGTTACTGTGGGTGAAACTGTGAGTTTGTGGGAGAGGAGCTCCCAGAACAGAGAAATGCAAGAGTCTTTAACGATGGTAGAGGAGACGCCCAGTTTATACATCACTAAAGGTCATCAACAGATAAGTTATCTCCAGTTACTCCTACAACATGAGAAGGTCTCTCATTAACATCATTGGCCTTGACTAGTGTGCATCTAGGTATGTGGCAGCAATTATACCTCTCCTGATCTTCAGACTTCAAAATCACACTTATCAAACAAAGGGTGTCAGTGTTTCCAGAGTGTTGGACAGCAGTGTGGAGGTTACCGAGAAGAGAATGAAATAAATCAGTATTTGTCCATCAGTTACATGCTTACATTTATTTTAATCCACCGATAATGATTTTTTGTTTTACATACTGAATATTTCTTGATAGTATTATGAAAAATCATTTGTTATGCCACAAAAGTACAGCCTTGAAGTGTAAAAAAGCCATACAGATGATTTTTTACGGATGTTAATTTCATCATGAAAATGTTTTTTTCACTATGGAGGAGTTTAGATGATAGTTAATACGACAATCCACTCTAAAGGAAACAAATGAATGACGTTTTATTTTGAAAATATCCACAAGTTTTCAGTCCGGGGAGTAAAACGTCCCAATAAACGAGAACAGTACATTGTTAGTTAGACCATGGGGTCCAATGTTCGCTTATTGAAAGGTTTAATAGTCCCGATATGGGACCCCCAGCAGTGTTACAAGCATTCACAAACCCACGTCCATTCATTCTCACACAAGCGTACACTACACAGGAGGAGACAGTAGTATTGTAAGAGAGGGCCACAGTGGTTCATCGGCAGGACAGAGACATAAATCTTAGTGCCCTGAGGACAGGTGTGGGAACCAGGGAGGGAGAAGTTTAAAGACCCCCACACAACTGCTTTGATTCACTGTAATTGTCACAGTACAGCAGAGGACAGCACAGCTCCCTCTCCACTGAGACCACCCCTTCCTCAGGCCTGAATACAACTTGCTCAATGGAATTAAGTTGCAATTAGTGCAAATCTAATTTGTGAATACCAGACCTGCTCTCAACAATTACATTATTAGATGTAAGCTGAGAGAAATAGATTCAGTTATAGTCTTTTCTTAAGGGGCTACACTATTTATAATTCACTTTATCAACTTCTTTCTGTAATTGTCAGCGTACAGTTGCGCAGAGGCCTCAGCCAATACAAGTACAACATAAAGGGCCAAACCAGTGTGCACCCACAAGGATTACAGTCAGAGCCATTATAGAAGTCCCCAGTTCTTCAGGACAAACAGTGTGGCAGGAGAAAAAAATCAATTGAGAAAAATAAAAGTATCCACAGCAGTTGCCAGGAATTTAAACGTAGCCAGTGATAAACAGTGTTGGAAGATTTTTTACTTCAGTATAAAGAGAAAAATACTCAGTTACAATAAAAGGCCCGGTTCATAATTTTACTCATGTAAAAGTGCAAAAATATTAGTATTAAATATACTTAAAGTAGCAGTACTCATTATGCTGCATTATGGCTGCTCATACACATATTACTGAATTTTAACTGTATCTCATTGTAATGTGGTTGGTAAGGTGGGAATCTATTGAATTACTGAATGTATGCCTGAAAATGTAGTAACATATTTGTAATACTTTTTATTACTTTTATAATACTTCAAATCATCTTGCTGAGCTCATTTGTTTGTGTCTGATATTTTCATGCCATAAACATTGAGGTGAAATGCACATCCACACATAGTTTTGAGAAAAATCTGTTTTTGAGAATCATGTGTCTTATATGTTTTCTAGATCAAATAAAACAAAACAAAAAACTAGAAGGACACTCAAAGAGAACAGATCAGAAATAAAAGAAAATAAAGTAATCCCTGTAAGTAATCTACTTTTAAATGCACTACTAATTTAAACAGTAAGTGTAACCAAAGAAGGTTACTTAATAATGTATTAGTTTGTTTACATTTTGTATCAAAAATATCAGTCTGCAAAGTAACTAGTTACTAAAGCTGTCAAATAAATGTAATCAAAGTAAAAGTACCTTTACATTGTACTGAGGTACAGTACTTGAGTTGTGGATGTACTTAGTTACATTCCACCACTGTTGTCAAACTAAATGGCCATCATTCTGCAACTTTTTGTGACTCATTTGGTTTGGTTTGAGGCATGAGGAAAACAAGCCTACACTGTATGGAGGACATTTTCTAAATAGCTCAGAACAGGGGAGGTAATGTACACAATTCATCAATTAACTTCATCATTCATCCTTGGTGCTTGCGATGAGTTATATCCTGCAGATCTATAACATGATTGACAAGTAGGAATGCCGGCGCACACTGCTGCGTTTGTCCAAACAGGCCCTGATTGCATCAGTCACACCTGGCGACTGCCTTGGGCTTACCAGCCTGTAATTTCATGGCTCAAAAGTACAATGTCTCATTCTGTCAACATTCACTCCTGATGGAGGCTTGCTCATTTACTGCAGTACCCAGGATGCACCCTGCTCACTTTCGGTACTGTAAAAAATGTGGCAAAATACATTTCTAATAATCCTTTGTATTGATGACAGAGAGAGACTGATGATGATTTTAGAGATAAGAAAGAGATTAATGGCAGCTGTGAATCACTTTCTGGCCACATTGGAGAAACTTTGCACCCATGGTGGTCCGTCTTGAGTTACTGTAAGAATGCAGCCTCTCTCCCCCTCCAGCTCTCCTCGTATGTACAAACCACAAATGACAAATCACCCGCGAGAACTCCAAGCACACATTGCTTCATGCATCATAAACAACATACATTTATCTCATCTTACATAATTATTAAGCGAAAGCACTTTAGTGTCCGCCCCATCCCACTATCTTATGTCTGAGAAATAATTAACAATAAGATACGCTTCTGCCCCTTCAATCGTTGCGATAATGGTTTTCAGATAATCAATATGCATATAGTTGTACATTTAAATTAGGATCAATACGCTTTGCTTAAGTAATACTTTATGCTAACAAGACATGTCTTTAGTTAATTTGGGAGCAGTGTTTAAGTGACTTTGGTGTAAGGGCTTGAGAGTGGAAATGCCTAAGGAATTCATATGAGGCAGCCGTTTTAAAGCTACTTAATAACTTAAAGCTTGTTCAGACCGATATGTTTGTTCTGCCACAGTGGTTTAACTTAAGATTTTATTATAGTATACCAAACATATTGAAAAAAAGACTTTTTACTTCATTGTCAGGTAGAATTTCTTTATTTTCCTATTAATAACAACTGCATTTACTCCCATGACGTTCCAATGAGTCACTCTCATGGGAAAAGACAAAGCAAACCTTTTAATTATAAAGACAGGAGCACTTAAATGTGTCTGAACGTCATGTTGAACTTTACCATCCATGGCCGCTGCAGAGCCAGGGGCAATGGTGGCAAGAGTTCAAAGGTTAGGTAAAGTGCAATGCTTTATTACCGGTGGAAAAGTAATTTTCTATCAATCGATTTCAAATGATCATAAGCCCCGGAGGGCGTCGATGCTTTATTATCGTCACATTCAAACCAATCTAAGAACAGGTAAAGAAGAAAATAGATGTTTGATTTTTAATTTACTTTATAGATTAGCATTATTTAATTACTGTGAGAGTGGATAAAGTGTTTGTTTTATTTTATTCAAATGTAAAAAAAATCAAATAAAACTGATGATTTTGTGGCTTTATGCAGAAAAAATGACATATGAAGAAAGCATGTCTAAATCATTCAAAGAAAATTCAACAAAAATAGATTCTCTATATGTGAATGTATCCACTATCACAATCCTCATGCATATACTATTATTTACGGGGAAAAGAAAAATGATTTAGTTCGTAAATATTCAATCAAGCTGAAATAAAACACGTAGGTGGGTGCACAGTGCATGCATGTGTGTGCACGTATAGGTGCTCATTCATGAATATGTGTATCCTTGTGTGTTTCCCCCCCGCTCTGACAATGGAGCCCTCTTTAGATTTGCAGCTGATGGCGTGTCACGCTGAAATAGATCCCCCTCAGCACTGACACCAGAAGTCAGCCAGTTTGATGGTTCCCAACTTGGGTCGCCTCTCTGTGATTGACGGTTGGTAGATTGCCTGCCGACCAAACACGAGTGTGAGGGAGACACAGCCTAGTCAATATCCCCCCCGCCTCCTGATGTGTTTTAATGCCTGTGCTTGCATAGAGAGGAGAGCCAACACCTGCACATGCACACACACAAACACACACACACACACACACACAAGCTGTTATCAAAGTTTACTTTCTGTCTCCGTGTTGTAAGTTGCACTTACGTGAGGAGTTTGTTGTAGCTGATTTTTATCTATGTATATACTTAAAACTCCATTGAATTGTGTTTAGGTGGTGGAGATGACACTGCCCAGTTTACACACATGTATTGGCTTACTTTACGTGCAAAAACACACACACACACACATACCACATATATAAAGACAGCCACATAAGCAAACATACATCCTTAAAGACAAACACATAAATTACAGCATTGAAAGGCAATATACAACTACATTACACTATGCTGTTATACACATGTGAGGGGTGCTCAGTGATCTGGAGAGGATAGATAAATCTGTATAGCATGAAGGCAACATTGTCAGATATACAGATACAGATAGAGTGTGTAGTTATTTCCAAAGAAACAGATACAGATGAAAGAAAACGACCTAAGTGTTTCTAGAAATGAAAAGAAAAATGTGTCATGAGAAAACACGCACTGACAAACTGAAAAAAGACCAAACCGTGAGAGTAAGAAACTGAAAATGAACAATACATTAGGATATAGATACAAAGAGAAAAGGCCAAAAAATTAGGAGAGATGAACTTTAAAAAAAGGAGGAAAAATTAAGAAAATTAACAATAGGAGGCGTCGTGTATTTAAGTGAGAGAATGGGGAAATATGTAAAAAAATAAATAAAATAAAACTAATAATAATAAAAAATAAATTAATAAAAGTATGATAAAGTGATAATAGTCATACTATCTTGTCTGTAAATGCCATTACAGTATTTCAATAAAGTTTTTTTGTTTTCTACATGATTATTCACATAGAGATAGACAACATACAATTCTAAAGTGGAGAGATCTAGATATAGGAATTGAATAAACACACACACACACATACACACACACACACACAGAGGCCGGTGAACTGAGGCCATCATCAAATCACGCTGAGCATTGTTACATTTGAACAGGAGAGGCAGTGGGCCGGAAAGACCCTGTGTTAGTCTGAGAGAGGGTGAGAGAGGGAATAGTGCTCTGTGTGTGTGTGTGTGTGTGTGTGTGTGTCGTGGTTGTGGGTGGAGGTGGAGGTGGAGGTGCGAGCTGAGGGGGGATGATGGAGGGAAAGAGTGGAGTAAGAGGGAAGAGAAAGGACAGATAGAATGGCCACCAGACGCAGAAGAGGGAAAAGAGAGAAGGAAAGAAAAAGTGGCGCAAAACTAAAGAAATGACAAGAAAGCTACAGAGGGACAGAGCGGGGACAAAGAGAGGTGGGTTGAGGAAAGATGGAAAGTAAAGTGAAGTGAGGAGGTGAGGAGAGGAGAGAGGAGAGGAAAAAGATGTGGGAGATTGGAGTGAAAAAAGAGAGGGGGAGAAGGGAGGGGGTTATGGAAAGGCAAGAAGGCACCCAGGGGAAGATAGAGGAAAAAGGGTGGAAAAGGTGGGAGGAGAAGTGTAGAAAGGAGAGGGTGAAGTCATGGGGGAATATCTCCTGTTGCCCATCCACGCTGCAGCTGCAGGTCAGCGATGAATTCCTCCTGTTTTGCTTTCTACATGCACACTCTTCTGCTTCTGTTTCTAACCCCTTTATGTTTCTTTCAGGAGGATTATCCTCCATTCCTGTATGGATAGAGGGGATTGGGAGGTAAAGAAAGAAGGAAAAAAACATATAAGTGTGTATATTTATTTGAAGATGGATTGTCAGTGTTTAAATCACATGAGGGAGAAAAAAAGAAGCGAGGGAGACAGAAAAGAAAAGGTCATTCTGTTGGTAGTGACCAGAGGGGGTATTTCGTGCAGGGAAATTGCAGTGTATTGCTTTTGTGACAGAGGAAATGTAAACTGGCCGTGTGGGTGTGTGACCTCTCAGAGTGGAAGAACGGGGGACTAAATGGACACAAAACACCCCCTGGGAACGTTCTCAATTCCTAATGTAACTAAAACAGTTATACGGACGTGGTGATGGCTGATTGTTCCTCTACGTGCCCGCGAGTCGGTCACTGCAGAACATTTCAGAATATGATGATGCTGGTGCTTGTGCCGAGGTTTCAAAGTCAGGTCGATCACTTAGAGAAAGAATGTCACGGGAGAATTCAGGATCCGATTATACCGATTCTAGCTTTTGAATCCATTTTTTTAAAGCATGAAATATTTGAAAAATAGTGGAATTAATGACATTTAAAACCAATTTAATTAAATCAATAAATTGACATATTTTACAGTAAAAATCAATAAAAATCAAGTAAATAAGACTCTTATTGATTTTATTTATTTAGCCTTTTTTCCTCCACATTTTATAAATTATAATGGTTTCTTGTTTTCCAAACAGTAAAGGCAGAGTGATGCTGCTCATGTGTAATCTTCCTCAGTAGTGAGTTGGGGAGATTGTGGAAACAGTCTAAGAGCTGCCACCTGCTGGCATCTTCAAGTATTGCAACTCTGCTGCTTAAAATCAGGAAATAAAAGCTCCAGATGCATGAAGGGTTGAGGTGCAGAAGCTCAGTACACAAACACAAACACACGGAGTAACTATACAGCAAATATCACGGAAATGAAGCAGGATCAGAATAATTACTGCCTTAGCATTTTCAAGATCATTTTGAATAGGATATGTACTATCAGTTGTTTGTATTATGTTTCATTGTTGCAGACATATAATAAAGAAATAAATGCATAATATAGATACAATTGGGAATATGGACAAAATAATATATGGAAAAAAAAATATTTTCCTCCATGTCCTAGCTGAGCTCCACATTGACTGATGTAAATGTAACATTCTCCTGTGCAGCAGCCCATTAACGCAGAACTAAACAGTCTATAATGCAACATCAAAACCTTAACAGTTGACTGGGTCCAGTCACACCTTATCAATGCTGCGACATTTAAACACGGGCCTGGACATCACATCTGCACCATGTGATTTAATACCACTTAAGCATCCAATGCAACACACTTGCACTTGCATGTACATTAATATAAATACATCCCCGTCCACACACACATTCACACTGTTTTCTTCACCTCCATTCAGCCTACATGTGGTCGAACAGATTCAAAGCATGAGAGAAGGTGGTTTTCATTTTACACGTGGGGAGTGTAACATTATTGTGTGAAAGATTTAGCATGATGTTTGTGTGTGCGGGGAGGTAAAAGTGTCTGACTCTTTTCCATTACCGTTGATTAGTTAACCTTTAAGACACCAGACACTGGTCTTTAATAGGTCGCATGCTCCCTTCTCATTCCTCTGTCAGGAAATCAATAGAGTGACAGAAGAGAGAGAGGTGAAGTTTGAAAATAATCTTCCTCTCTTGTCTGATTAAGTGTGTGTGACTTTTACATGTGTTCATATCCAGTGCAGTGTGCGAGTGTTTGGACTTAAATTGCTTTCCGAAAAAGGGAAGAGGTGGATTTCTTCTTTTACAGTAATTATGCTCATACAGTACTATTCTGCATGGATGGTTTAGGTTCAGTGATTGCAAAAGCAGAATGGCTGGGTTGAAATTGGGCAGAAAAAAAAGTAGCAGAGGTCAAGTAAAACATTTGCCTTTAACTTTGGACTTGGATTACGCTGCTCAGTTTCTCACATATAGTCAGCATGTATTGTTTAACCATTCTGCATAGTTCTAGCTCAGAGAGACACTGTAAAGTAGCGAGAAGCGACTATAACAGCAACACACAGACACACACTGGGACAATGACTTTATATACAACCATAGTGGAGACAAAGTGTGGTGGATGGGGGACCTGTGTTTTGGTGTTGAATTGATTTTCTCTTCAAATAGAATTATGTGGCTGCTCTTGTTTCCCATCCAAAGCGTTACTATTTCATTTGTTCAGGATCAGGTCACTGGGACACTCCTGATGTTTCCCAGAGATACTACCTTTGAAATACAGACAGAAAACACACACATATATATATATACACACACACACACACACACACACACACACAAACACAAACCTACAGTTGGAGTGTATAAAGAGTGCACATCCACACACAGACAAACATCTTTACATCCATTCCTTCACTGTTCTGTCAATTATGATGTGCTGAGGTTCACTGTATCCCAGAAGTCATTAGCCCTAAATCAATTTGGTCATTAGAAACAATGGTGGGTGGTACAGAAAGATACAAAGAGAGAGAGAGAGAGAACTGAAAATACACAGAATGTTAAACGGGGAGAGAGGTGATATATAGTATAGTAGATATGTAGTACTAAATTGTTCTTCCAATTACATCTTGGTGACAAACATAACGTATCCTCATGCAACGGTTCATATGATATCTTACGGAATATGATGGTTGTATTGACCATTGTGAAATAGCTGCATGGCTGCTGTTTAAACAACAAACACGTGGTTAACATTGTTAAACAGAAAATGGTTAGATTTAGGCCTTGCCCACACTTACACATTTTAAAACAGGG
>CAFUXE010000089.1:174227-208272 GCA_903364295.1 Serranus cabrilla
CAACGGTTCATATGATATCTTACGGAATATGATGGTTGTATTGACCATTGTGAAATAGCTGCATGGTTGCTGTTTAAACAACAAACACGTGGTTAACATTGTTAAACAGAAAATGGTTAGATTTAGGCCTTGTCCACACTTACACATTTTAAAACAGGGATTTTCCCAGATCCATAAAAAATCTCACGTTCTGCTGGTTTGATCTTCCACAATTCTATGAAAATATGTCACTTGAAAGCCTCTAAAGTTCATTTGAGATTTTGTGGCAAAGAGGAGGGGGGATTAAAAAGAGGAGAGGAGAGAGGGCAATGAGTTTTGGCAGCTTTAAACAGGCCATTGGAAACTTAAACTGCCTGGTTGACATCTGGTGCCTCTGGTGGGCTCAGATCATAATCAATAATGGAAGGAGGAGAGCACAGTCTATCCATCCCTCGCTTCACTCTCCTTCTTCCGTTCATTTATCCTCTGCTTTCTCAACGATTTTACCTGAATAACCTTATTCTTGTGAGGCAGTACCATTTGAAGGCGTTTAGTATACTCTTGTTGCATATGGATCACAAGAAAAATCTCTTAATTACCTTCATTTTAATTCCCCCCACATACAAATGTCGCCTCCCCCAGTCAAATCTGACTTCGCCCTGTCACCCGGTCTGTCATTGCCTGTTGGCCTACCCAGACCACCCAATGGCAACAGATCATCCAGTATCTGATTACTTGTCTGATTACTTGTTACAAATCTCCTCTCCAGCACCCTTTCTTTCTCGTCTCCCATTCACCCATCTCCTCTCCGTGTCTCCCCTCCACAGTTAGACCCCCCACACCAGTAGCAGATTGTGGCGTTCATCCCACTCCTCTTCTCTCCAATCCCCTGGTCACTCTTTAGGTTTCAAACTCCATTTGGCTGATCTATAGGCCTCTCCTTGGCAAATTACTCTGAAGTGGTTTGGACATTTGTAGACGGCTTGTTGGAAAGCCAGCTGCCACATATCCCGCTTATTTATTCATCTCTACATTGATTAATGGACAGAGAGGTCGAGGGTCAACCTCTTATTGTGGAGGAAGCTTGACCTGAAAACAAATAAATACTGCTGTTTTTTTTTGTCTGACACCTGACTCTTGTGTTTAGATCAAACTGTCAATAGTTAACGGGAAAGTAGGATCATCTGTTTCTGGAACAGTTGGCCTAGAAGAAGGTTAGATATTGGATGGAAAGTCATATGAGAATGTAAAAACCTGCTTGATAATGCTTGACTTGTCAAATACAAAAAAAAAAAAAACATTAGGATGGTTTTGCTTTCACTCCATATGTTCTGACAGTGTCTTCATGTGTGTCAGGTATTATGTTTCTTTCTTAAATAACAGCATATCTTAATAGGTTTTATAATCTTTTAAAAATCTTTTTTGCAAGAATGTACATGATGTACATGAAAATATAGGGTCAGTTATGCAATACCAGATTTTATTTGAAAGCATATTTCATCCACTAGATGGCAGCAGTTAGTGAAGGCAATATGGTCACTGAATTAATAATAGACATTTGCAATATAAATTCCAGATGGTTTTCCGGATCACATATCTCCACCAAAATCCTTGTCCCAATGCCCACGCTGTCCGTGTAGTACAACTGATGCTATGAAGTAATTTCCAAAAATACTAAATAATAGAATATTTTCATTCAGTGGCTTGGATGAAAGAGAAATCTTGGGTTTCAATACAGAGTTGGAATAAAATACACAATGTTAAACTGTTGGACAATGAGAAAAAAAGCTTCATAGCTACTTCACACAGTAGGTTAGAAGGTTCGGAGGGCTCCAGGGCTGAAGTACCAAAAACTGCAGTTCCTCAAATGGCCACTTGAAGCTGGCTAGAAAAGCAAGCCATATACTCCCATGGTAAAATTCTCACCATATAACAGAAATAAATATATTTACAGCCAAAAAACTGTTTTAGTCTCCATAGTAAATTTATCTTTTTTCCTGTTCTGAATGGGGAGTTGTAAGCCATTGAGAACACTACCCTGCAATTTATTGGCATTCAGGGAAACTGTGCATGTCATGACACATAATACCATGTATAACCATTTGATTGTGGATAAACTGCAGACACAGACGTGTAAACATTTTTATTTTGGCTTATAACGTGCTGCCTGTCAACAGAAAGGAAAAGAATCCACAACCTGTGTGACCCAACGCTCAGCATCTTGCTCTGCTGATTGGCAGTAATGCTATTTAATCAAATGTCAAACAGCACAGGTTTATGATACACAAGCCAACCTTTGAATCGCTGCTTCAAGTGAATGGGATGTGTGCGCACACACAAGCAAACATACTGAAACACACACACACACAGGCTTAAGCACAAATACACACAAACACACATGCTGGATGCTTTTACAGCATGGTCAGAGGTTTTGAGTCAATAATTTTGATATCAGAAACACTATTCTGTCCTGTGTGTGAAGGAGAAGGGAAGGGGAAAAAGTCATCACTCGAACGTCTTGTTTATGTGCTTGTCATTTATTCGCTGTCTGCGGTATATATCCAGGGAAACGTTCTCACATTTCAAAAACTCCCATGCCATTTCAGAAATAATTGGCCAGTTCCTTGTGCTCAGCCGACTCCACGTCCAGTAGATTTTTTTTCCACACACAACAAAGCTGCCAAAGCACTCCCCCTTTCCCTCTCTCTCTCTCTTTTCCTGCTGACAGTGTGTCAACATGTAGATGTCAGCAACAATAACAATAAAACTGTTCTGTGTGAATGATTGAGATCTCACTTTGGTCTGGTGCCATACAAGGTACATTACAATGAAATACAACTGGGTACACAGTACAGTGTTGTGCACTGTAATCTATTATGTAGAGCTGTGGGTTATTACGTTGAATGGAAATTTTAAAATCCGATGTATATGTTGCTATCAATTTCCGAGAAAGCTGCAAAATACCTTTAGCTTTTAAACTTGATACATTCCTTTGGTATCTCAGCAAATAATAAAGGCTTAAGAGCTTAACATGTGTGTGTGTGTGTGTGTGTGTACATGTAAGTGTGCACTCCAGCTTACCTACACAGTAAGTGTTTCTATTCATGTGCGTGAGTCTGTGTGTACTTGTGCTTATTACAGTAAAAATCCCTGCATTTTGACATTTATCCTCATGTTGAATCGAGTCAAACTCATACGCCAAGAACTGCTGAGCTAAGGATAAATTAGAACAAACTCATTGACTGTGTTTGGGATTTCTCCCCAGGCTCACTTCTTTCATTATCTCCTCATTTGTTCCCGTCCCCAAAGTGGCTCGCAGTACTACACACCCACTTTCAATCTCACGAGCTGTCACTGAAAAATGTATTAAAAAAAATGAAAATAAAATAAAGTATGTGCAGCCACCATGGCCTTCACTTCAAAAGCAAACTGGCAGTAAAGTAAAATAAGTTATATGAAGCAACATAAACACTGACTGAATGTTTCACCGTTCCACTGTTTTTAATAATGCAGCAGCATTAACATTAACAATTTGAGCACTTATTAGCTTCTTGCCTGGCTGTTTCTAGTCAGGAAAACAAAAAAAAACAAACACATTTTGGTCCCTGAGTAATTTCCAGCTCAAAGGTTTCCAGCTGTTTTCCGCTCTGTGTTCTGGTTTCTGTGCCCCTGGAAAAAGTCCAGTTTTGACTCTGCCATAAACTATACATCTACACCTGCAGTACATTTTTTTGGGGTCTGTGTTTTACCAGTTTTGAAATCTCGGGTTCTGCTAAACAAATGTGTGAGTTTGTTGGCAATTTGTTACATGAGAAGTAAATGGTAGTGTCTATGAATTATTATTTAGGATAATATGTGTTTTAACTCATTAACCACATGTTAATTGATTAATTGGCTCCGTGTCAGGACTCGTGGCGACTGGTGACGGTCCAACATATCTGTGCAATTACACAATATAATATCACCTGTTTATAACTCATTCAGTTCTGTCAGCTTCATTAGCTTTGCAGCTAGCGATAGCTTCTCCCTCTCCTGCTGGGAGTGTCAAAGGTTTAGCTACTTCTCTGCCTCCTTTACTGAATAGTACATGTAGCGTAATAAGTGTAGTGCAGTAGTTGTGTTGGAGGCAAGGCTTCGTGAATAATAATTCAAAACACATATACAGCGAGATATCTTTGTGATTTAACTGTCTATGCAGATTAGGCTTCAGTGTGGATTGCACGATGGAACGCTCACTTCTCCCTGACAGCGTGTCTGAAAACAACCACTCACTAAGTTAGTCAGTAGGTTAGTCACACACAGACCTATGTTTATCAATGCTTATCAATTATCAGTCACAAGACATGAAATATTTTGGCATGTGTGCTTTGTATTTTCTTCACTGCAAAAATCATGTATTTTAATTCACTTTTTCAAAAAGTGATTTATTTCCTTCATTTTTTTTACTCACAATTATGAAGGAATTATTATTTTTTATCATTATTATTAAATAAAAAAACTGTAATATTCCACTTATATAGACAAGTTTTTTGTGTTGATCTTCAGTAACTTAGTGAGATATGATGTCCTTGGATGACCCCTCTCTTCTGTATTTCTATTTGCAGGCCTTCAGCATACGAGCACATGCTGAATATTACTGGGAGAAGAGCTATTACTCCAGAGCATCTAATAATTGAACGGTGCTTCAACCCAGAATTATTCCATGACTCATCCACTCTTCAGTCGTGCAATCCTGCCTAAAGGGTATGGAATAACCATGATAGAAAAAGAGAGAAGCAGTGAGGTGAAGTACCCCATATCATAGCACGAGAGAGGCCCTGTGAGCTATGGGATTGTTATGGAGAGCCATGGATGAATCTTATCTATGCAGAGTTATAAGCAGTTGGATTTAAGCCCCCTTGACATTTACCTGGAGAGCTTTTCCTGACGTCTTTCTGCTCACCTTTCAGTTATCTGTCTCTGCTGTTGCCAATTTCTCCCTCTAGTACAGTTGCAGCCATTTATTACGAATCAGGAAAAGGTACAATCGTTGATATCACTTCTAGCAAACTCAAACCAAACCTCAAGATATACAAGAGATGCAACATGCAAAACTAGTAAATGGTATTTTGGATTTATCTACAGCGGTATCATGTGTAGAGATGAGGGATTTCTTGGGCCTGACAAGTGAGAGCAATGCTGAAGTGCTGGTATCATTTCAAATGACCGGCAAGGGGGAATCCACAGGTTGGAAAAAATGAATACGGCTGTAAAGTCCATGAAAAAACTGAACTTCTTCATCTGTTTATTATTTAATTTTACAATCAGTTTATGGCTTCAATGATTATGTTTCAAGTCTTCTTTAACACAGCATGATGTTATTGTTGTGAAATATGAGAGGGTCCCATGCTTTACGTTCTATCAGTTTTGGCTCCAATACAACAAGATGGTCAAAATCTGATTAAAAAAATTAGGCAGTTAAAATTGATTTGCATTAACGCGTTAATAACGCAGTATTTTTGACAGCACTAAATAAAATAAAAGTAGAATTAGAAACCAAACAAACTGGAGCAAAGGCTTCTTTGGCGGTCAGTTGTAGTCGAGGAATTGCAGTTTTAGGGTTTGGTTGCTGCTTGATCCAAGCTGACAGCGACTGCTTACATAAGCAGCAAACTTCTCAGAGCTTACTTTCTAGTCAGCTGAAAATTAATCAATACACGAATAACTAAGGATAAAGTAAAAAACCCATATTCCTGATGTTAACTACAATAGTGTAATTAAAAATATTTAAACCACATTACATATTAAAGTTCAAACAATGACAGCACCTGTTTTAGAGGCGAGGAAAGGATAGATGCAGACATATTAATAGTGTGTAAAAGTGTAGGCAACACATGAAAATGATTGACACAATTAATCAAGACACAAACGAATAAACAAAGACACAAGAGGAAAAAAAAAACTCTACTCTGTAGCCATTTCCAGCCAGCTTAAATGCACTCATGATTCCCTCTGATAATTCCCTGCGGAACAACTTTACTTTCAGTCTGTGTGCAGTTTTACATTCACTTGCACACACCCACCCACCCACACACACACACACATATGATCCCACTCGATCATGACTAAAAATGAAGAGTTGCTTAAACGGCTGCGTCAGTCCCCCACAACCAGCAGTAATAAAATATCTCCAGTGTGCATTCTGATCAATGGAGGAGAGAAGAGACACAAGCTGGCAGGGTTAATGGGCCCCATTCCACTTAAATACCATATGAGTGACTCTGGGGAGACAGAGATGGAGGGAGTTCAGGAGGGAGGGAAGGGGTGGGTTAGAGGGAATGGAAAAATAGAGGGGAAGGATGAGGAAAGGATATGATATAGGGAGAAAAGGGAAAATATAAAGAAGTATTAGGGAGGGATGGAGGAGGAGAAGGACGATGAATAATTGAGGCTGTGTAAAGGGGTGGGGTGGGGAGAGATGCCAGTGTAAACGATAGAGGGAGACGGAAAAAAAGCAGAAGAGTAAGGAAGAGAGGAGAGGAGAAAATTCTACTTGCAATGACATTAAATCCAAACTTATTATGTATATAATGACTAAAATAACAGAACACTGCATTTCCATATTTATATTTTCATTCAGATTTAAAAGGTCATTTTTGGACAGTGTTTAAATTATACATATAAATAGAACGAAGAAGTCATTTAAGAATGTTATACTTATGTCCATGTGCACATTCAGGTGCGTTTGAGTAAATACACATGTTCACTTACTACTTGAGAAAAGCCATGTGTTCTTTAGCTGTTGCTCAGGAAGGGATTGAGTGTCACTTGAAGGGATTTTCTCTCATCTACTTGCCAATAACACTTACAGTCCTAGCAGCAGGTAATTATTGGCTGAAGTCGTTCGCCAAGCTGCTGTAAACTAGCCATGGAAAATGTCCCAGCATGTATCTTGTGTAACATAACACATACAGTATAGCTTATCCCATTAAGAATTATTTTGAAAGCATGAATTTTGCTCCAAGTTCATAATTGTTTTAGGGGGATTAATATGGCTCTGTTGATTAATCACTAAAATAATATGTAAACTTGTAATTAGTTAGTTAGTTAGTACCATTAAAAGACCTCATAGTACCACTGAGCTCAAACTGAGCTGAACTCTTATAACGGTTTGTATATCTTTGGGAATATACTGAATTTGGTGAAACTATTTTGAGAAAAAAGAACAGGCTTGGATGGTTTGGGTTAAACTTACAGCTGCCAAACACGTTAAATCTTCATTTTGAATGAACTACAAGAAAAAATGTAATGCCCATTGATCTCATGCCATATGAACCTACAGCTGTTCACAGTAGCTATATCTATAAACATGATGGAAAATGATGACAAAAAGCTGCTTGGCCTAATGACTGAAAATCTGTATTGAAAAAAAAATATTGACTGTATCCCTTTATAGGGCATACATTGAAATTTCAACACTAAAGTGTTATCGGAGGATATTACTTTTTTGAAAATGTTTCATTTTCATGTTGCAAATCAAAGTCAATTGAGTTATTTAGATATATTTTTATTTAAAGTGCACGACAGCCCTATTCCAAATATATATAGTTTTGTGATGTAGTTATGTGCTGAAGTTCACAAAGAGGTTTTAGTGCAACCAAAAATAACAAACTTGACTTTGGTTTCTACTGGGGACATGAACATGACATGACCAATCAAACCATCCAAAGAGGTCTTTGTCACTCTTTATACTACGTCACATAACTTCCTTTTTTTGCTCCCATCATAACTATTACAGCCACTAGAGGTCACCACCTAACCAGGAATGCCAGGATGTACGAAGGTGCACCTCCTGGCTCATAATTACGTTGGTTATATACGAATTGTAGTGCATTACTTTTCATTGGATGAGAACAACCTGCACACACACACACACACACACACACGCACATTCCCATCTGAATCTCTGTGTCTTTATGGGCTGAACCAGCTGCATCTGTGAACACTGATACCAGCATTGATCCAACCTGGGTCTTTGTAATGGACTCCAATAACAACTCCATTACTGCTGGCACACTGATTAGTGTGTGGGGCCGACTATAAAATTAGCTGCAAAGGAGTCCTCCAGGATGCAAACACACACACGTACACACATTCACACACAAACATGCATGCTTACAGATACTACTCACATACTATCCAATCAGGTACTGGGGAGAAATATGCATGGACAACACAGACATTACAAATTCACAAAGAGGAGCACACACACCCACATACACACACATACTGTGTCAATAGTCATTCAGCATGCAGGCAGAGATTAGCTGGCTACAGGAGAACAAAGGTGTCCCCTTCATTGGCAGCCACATCCTCCTCGTCAAATTTAAGCCCAGATATTGATTTCCCCTAACCCCTGTTTCTCTCACTCCATCTTTACTTGTATTTCGCAGACGAGTATGAGGCGTAGTGGAAGTAGTGAGGAGGGACAGGGGAATTTGTGTGGTGACATGGCAACAACTGCATGCACACAAACACCCCATGACCACTCTCTTTGAACTCAAGTTCAATGAGGGATATGTGTATCTGTCGCCTCTTTTTCTATAGGCACAAAGTGGGGGCCCCGGTTGCATCAGGGGTAAAACCACAAGGCAAATTAAATCAATGGGCTTCCCACTGGCAGATGGCTCACTTTAACACTCAGTTAGCCTTTAGATAATTGAGGCGTTGACTCTGCGGCGGTCGTAAAAAAACGGATGGCTTGTTTATACATTTCACTGGAATAGATCAGCAGAGGTTAAATAAATGAAATCCCATTTGTCAGGGAGAGGAACCCTGGTAATAATAAATGCCCCCCCTCCATGCCCCCTCCCTCTGCAAACACCTCCACTGTTTGGCCTCATAAATAGAGAAGGAGAGGGAAGATGTTACCCACTCGCCCCAGCCATCCGCGCAGCCTGGCCGCGTCGCCATTTTGCCATTGATAGGGTAGCCCTGCTTAATGAAACGGCCCTTCCTTCCCCACTTCTCCGCTTGTTTTTCGGCCCTCCTCCCTCCTGCACGCAGTGTGATAAGTAGCGAACCAGCGAAGCCTGTAATTACAATCTTACCGAGGAACCCTGGCCCAATCTGTGTATAAATCTCGCCATCCAATTACAAGATGTAATAATTTTGCAGTCAAGCTGGTAATGAGGTCTAATACTCATGCATGTGATAATCCCCCCTGGATGCTGACTCTATCAGATGTTAGCTTTGTAATTATACTGGCAGAAAATCATTATTTCATGTTCAGCAGAAAAATGAGCTTGGTGGGGGGAAGTTAATTTTCTCTATGCTCTGTGAAGCATAGACTAAATTTTAATGATCTAATCATTACCCCCGACTATCCCCGGCTGCAATTGACCCATGTTACTTGTGTGAGGCAACATTTTGCTCGTTTAAGAGTCCCTGATATGCAGTAAGGTTTGCCAGGTAGGAGCCTTTTTATTTAGTAATTATACCACAATAAAACTATTATGCTAATGATATGGAAATCGATATCGTCAGGCCGCAGTGTCATTTAACAGCTGCACGGAACATAAATCACATTTTTAATTGTAAGCAGTTAACATTTCCACATTATTGCTTTGTGGTTTTTTTTCTCGAGGTGTGTGTATGTGTGTGTGTCACATTTGAAGGGCTGATACACACAGTGAGAGAAAAGGTCAGATGCTGGTGTCTACGAGCTGAGAATGTCTCTGTTTCATGCTCTCACTCCTTCAGATGTCAATGGATGTAAATATCTCCAACATGACACCAGCCTCAGAGAAATGCAGTGTATGTCAGTATGTGCACTGATACTGACTGTGATCTATACAGTACAGACCAAATACTGAAGGCGTAAGATATATGTATACTGTAAAGTGTAATTGCATACTGGTTATACATTTTACCATTATTATAACCACCGTTATTTTAGCACGACACAGATATATTTATCTCAAAGTCATAGGCAGGGTGCATGGACATTTGCTTTGCTTTGTTTTATTTTTTAAGCACTTGTCATTTGAAATTGTGCTAAAAGCATCTATACCATACCATAGTGTTACCATATTATATATATATATTTATATATTTCATCATTCCAAACCTAAACTGTCTGAAACGGCTCAATCTAATACACATTTTATTCAGTTAGAAACATACATTTTTTAAATTTTTTTCTTTATAAAAATGTATTTAAAAAAATTTAAAAAGCCTTGATGGAAAGACAAACTAGGCTGAGATTGGAATTAAACAACTGCTGTAGAGGCTCCTCTCAGCAGGTTTACCTCACTTGAACTTTAGAAGCTGCTGCTGCTGCTGCTGCTGCCGGCCGGTCAGGGTTTAGGGATGAGACTGATTTGCCTTTTTACTTATTCAGTAAATGCATTTTGATGCATTCTCAGTAGAAGAAGTATTAATGTATATGCTAGGGCTGTCCTCGACTAAAGAAATTCTTAGTTGGCCAAAATAAACTAATTTGTCAGTTAATTGAATATTTAATTTAATCAAGACCTGTGAAGTTTATCCACACAAAATCCTGCAAAAGCACCAAATTAGTTTTTTAATATAAAATTTTTTGCATGATTACAGCATTAAAAAACTACTAATCAACTAAAGAAATCTTTGTCAACTTAAGACCAAAACAACCAAATAGATGACTTTACTGGGCAGCCAGCAAACACTATTGTTGAAATGGCTGAATACGTTTGAATCACAACAGCAACAACAACAACAACAACAACAGTTTAAAGTACTCGATAAACAGTGTAAGAATGATGATAAGTAAAAAAAGAAAAAACATTTTCTAACAAGAATGAAGTACACAGACTTCAGTTATTTTTTTGGTATATTTTCTTCTCCTGACGAATGCAGTATTGTGACCAGATATTAATTTGAAATTGGCTAACACAGTTCATATTGCGGACATTTTAAAGTGATAAAGGCCCCTCTATTCTCAGCTACAGTATCTGCGTGGAGTTCAGGCGTCTGAGATGTTTCAGGTTATTCAGGTTACCACAGGGCCACAATGAGCAATCCTAGCCGCCTGATAAAACAACTACAAGACAACGGGATGCTTATAACACCACATGAGCAGACAGCACAGAGAGCTGTAAAGCAACACAGGGGTGTCAGGGAAAGTAAAACGTGGCATGCATGCGGTGATAAAATCTGAGCTCAGCTGTCCAGGGGTCACGGCTGGCGGAGCGCGAGATATGGTAGTTAATAGAGATGATTGATTATAGCGGGGCGACCCAATAGCGTCTGAAACATGAGAAATTATTAAACACATGATCTGCGTCTTTCAACAAAAGCTGTTTTTTGGGGATATGATAGAGTCAGATGCAAAGGTTTAATATTCAGATAATATACAGACAAGGAAGGACAAAGGTTAGGCTTTCTGACAAATGTTGGCCTAATCTGAATGTCAGTAAATGTCAAAGATTACACAGTGTTTTGTGTCCCAAGTAAAGTTCACTGTTGATACTATCCTGTTTGCAGTTTTAGGCTTTATGCCTGACCAGTGTATATGAAGACTGCACATTTAATATATGCAAGTGGTTTTCATGATAACGCCATATGCGATTAAGTTATCTTCCTGCAGTTTATAGTGGCTGTTCAATGCTGATACATATTGTTTTTTCAATGACACAAACATATTGTTGCCTTTGGCCGTTATTGGGAAAAATCAGTGCATACGTTTTACATTTATCAATATGTAAATATGCTTGTGTACACCATGTGTTTAGGAGGAAATAGTGCATAATAGATCATATTTGAGAGATTATCATTGTTTTCTGAACACTATCATATTAAAGTGGACAGGGATCATCCCAAAGGTAAAATGACACACTGCCTTGCTGTTATGTGACATCGATATTTACCTGAAAGAGTGCCTCTTATCATATATTTGATATGCAAAAATGTAAACATATTTGAGACTTTGCCTGTGCCCTTGACACAGTTACTGTTGTATGAGGGGCATCACAATCTAGGCAGATTATGTTTTCATATGTGGTCCCTCAAGGAGTGATATTGAAATCAGCATGCATTGCGCACTGGTGCGTACTTCACCTTTTTCTCAGCATGATGGATGTGCATCCTACTCCAAAGTGATAAGAGTCATTATTTGATGATCAACCATCCATTGTATAGCATACATTTAGTAGTGCTCATAAATAAGGGTTCACTAAATCATGTGTATGAACTAATGCTGCATAATATTCCATCAACATAGTGGTAGCTGACACTCTGAATATCATGTTTGCAGTGTGTTTATACGGACTTAATGAACAAATGACTGGAAACATTGTACTAGTTTCACTTCTCTCTGTAGCATGGCCAACATTAGCCTTATTCAGTGGTGGAAAGGCAGTTTTAAATTCTCAGAAGAGCCTGCTGTTGGGGAGGAGAATACTCACTCTTACTTGCTATTAGATCTTATTTAAATGTTATTCAAGGCCCCCTGTGCATCTGGCATTCGTGCCATGTGAAATTTATTTATTGAAAGTTTTGGTCACACATGGAAAGTTAAGCAGATGGTGCATCTACAGCACTGTGACACACACATACGCACATGACACCATCAAGAGAGCCAGGGAGCGTGGGGCCCCTTTGTATCCTCCTTTCTCTCCTCTCCTCTGCTGCTCTCTATTCCTCCCCCCTTCTCCCGATGCCGTTATATGTATTATCTTTATGCCTGCCCATCTCTGGACACGGACGCCTCTTGTTTCGCCATTTTAAACAGATCTAATCAGCAGTGTGTTAAACAAGAGTGGATCTTTTATGCATTGGGTGTTAGGACAAGCAAATCACCGCTGTAGATCAACCGAATAAACAACTCCACCCTGATTCAATTACAACAGCTGGGGTCTGTGCTTTTATCTGGCGCGGACATCATTTCAATCAAAATGTAAAATAATCCAATCCAATAGCTGAGATAGGATACAGACTGCTGAGCTTAGTTGTTTTATTTAAAAAAAGGAAAGAAATACAAGGCATTCTCGGCCCGCGCGCTCGCTCTCTCTTTCTTTCTGACAGCTATCAAGAAGTTCCCATTCCCAAACTCCATTACCTTGTGTAATAGCATTCAAAACTGAATTGAAAGGAAGGAGAGGGAGAGATTGTTGCCTATATTTTTATTACTCAAAGCTGTTTTCCAAGACACAGCCTGGTGCACTTTTATTCATTTAATTAACAGTAGCATCAAATTTTTCTTGTCCCCTTCATGGACCTCCTCGCCTTTTTGTCTTACAGGCAACAGCAATTATTGTGTAAGATCATACTTAGCGGGAATTGAAAAGTCGGCACAGGCGGTATTAATGGCAAGTTAATGTAAATGTTTTCTCTCTAAGTTATGGATTTGATGGCAATAGGATACAGGCCACTGCACTTTAGCCCCCTTTAATTAACTGAGCAGAATGCACCATGACAGAAATTTGGAACAATCTCGAGCAGGAAGGAAGAGAGAGACAGTGTGAGAAAGAGAGAGTGATTTCTCTCAATAATAATGTTCGAGGAAATTGAATGTAGGAGAATGTACAACAATGTTAATAATATGGCTTGGTCTATCTACAATAATGTAATCTAATAGAAAGCAATTAATTTAGGACACAGGCCACTGCACTTTTTACTCATTTAATTAACACATGGGATATTTGCAAGGAGTTGGAATATAAAGCTTTATAAAGTATTACACCTCCCCTGTCACACCATGAGATGTTCTGGCTAAACTCTCTCTGAGGTAAATTATATGTAGTGTAAGCTGTAATTGAACTTGTTGACTATTTATACACATATAATATAATATATAAATCATATAAGCAAACAATAATGAAACATTAAGGCATGCATTGTTGTAGATATATGTTTGTTGATATCATGTTGTGTTAGGGACATTTCATTTATTTTAGAAATACCATTATTTATGTTTTTACATACATTTTTTTGTGATTATTTGTGGATCACACATGCAAACAGTATCAGATCCCTCATCAAGTGACTATGGATAGCGTGATTTATTAAAAAAAACACTATACAAACTTGGTTTTAAATCACCATTTGTGCAGCAAACTATTGTTTATGTGAAACTTTATTTTTATGGAAAAGAAAATGGTTGTGTATAGGTTAGTGAGAGCAGTTTTGATACAACACAACTGATAAGCAAACTGAAACACTCGTACAATCAATCTTATGTTGTACCAAGTCACATGTTGACATTTTGGTTGCCTCAATGGAGCTTTTTTGACTCCCCCAAGGAGTCTGACTGTATCACTTATTCCTAAGTTGTCATACATGGATGCTTGGTCAGAACCATACATAGCCCTATACACATCAAACCAGGGTTCCACGCTATGGATGGTTTTAAACACGTGGAACACACTGTCAATAAAA
Source organism: Serranus cabrilla (assembly GCA_903364295.1). NCBI lineage: Eukaryota > Metazoa > Chordata > Actinopteri > Perciformes > Serranidae > Serranus > Serranus cabrilla. The sequence goes on from CAFUXE010000089.1 coordinate 188,601, forward strand.
GCAACTACTTGGTTATGTTTAGACAGCAAAGCTCCTTGGCTAGTTTAGGAAAAAGATGATGGTTTGGTTAAAGTATATATGTTTGCTACATTGCTTAGTTACATATGTAAGTTAAGGAGTCAGCGTTAATAATTAAATGATGACTTTTGGTTTCAGACACGCCACAAATTGCTGTCTCCTGGATGAAGGTCAGGGGTGTGTTTGACTTTGTTGCTTGTTATACTTCATAGTGTTCATAGTGACGTGGACTAGTTTATATTACAGTTATGTGAAAGCTTGGTGCATCAGATGTTAAAGGTTGCCTTGTGCGTCCGTATCAGACTCTGAGGCCTGTGACAAAGTGTTGGTATTTGATGACCTGAGACTGAAAACAGTCTGGTTCCTCATAGTGTTCCTTCCACTGCCTGACAATATCCCTCATCAAGGTCAGTACACCAGGGTCCTCCCATGCTGAGAACAGCTCCCGGATAAATCCTTCCTACCACTCTGTCACCTTAGTCTTCCTGAACTCTTTCTTGAACCGGGGCACATTGAGTTCTAATACCACTCTGCTGATTCAGATGTTCCCTGACCCAACCATGGGGGGTCAACATAACAGATTCCCTGGTTAGCTCAGAATACACACAGCTGTATTGAAGAGTGTTTCAGAACCAGTGACAGCCACTTTCCATAACCAGGACTCAGCTCACCTTTGCTTGTCACCATATTTACCAGACGCCTACATCTAGACTAACAGGTGGTTGGCCCACATGGTGGTGGCCCATTCTGCTCATTCTGGCAGATGATGACCAGGCCCCATGGGTTCAGATCCAGCCACTGGGCGCTTGTCTACATATGAGTTCTTCTGCCATGCCTGGATAAAGGAGGGGTTTATTATGGTCTATTTTCATCTTTTCATGCTGGGAAATTATTCAAGCACAAATGCAAAGAGAATGCAAACTGTACTCTTCCGTTGAGTGGTATTTTCAATTAATAATAAGCCTAAAAGAGAGTCTGTATCAATATCCTCTTTAATCATTAATATTTGACAACTATGTGATGATTGCACAGACAGAAGCAATGCAACAGCATCCTGCTGTACCCATTCAGTTCCCTGTGTCTAAGTCAGACTTGTGCACAGGAGTTGTTACCGGTTCCCACATATATTGACTAATGGCAAAGGTAATAACATGCATAAAACTCCCTTTTTTATTGAATTGTCCCAACATTGATTTTCTCCCCCTCATTTGTTTTTTAACACAGGCACAGTAAAGGTTATAGAAGTACGGAGAACGAGAGGAGGCACACTGCCACTTTTCCAGCTCCCTCACACCCAAACAAGCATTTTATAATTCATCACCAGGCCATGACAGATGAGTCCTGCTGGAGAATATTAGAAAATGTCTCAAATCTCATATATATGCTAATGGTATGCTGAGACCGGTTGGGTAGTGTGGCAGACTTTTTAATCTGCTCTTGCTACTACTAGGACCACTGAGTGAAAGTGGAGGAGACAAGTCATTGCACTTCAACAATTTATGATCAAACAACTTTGGTTTCGGAAGCAGCACATAGAGACAAAGAGAGATAGAGAGAAGGAGTGAAGACGATGTTATGGAGAGGACGGAGTAAGACAAAAGGGGACAGGGCGTGTTCTTGTAATTTAGCAAATGTGTAATACCAAATAACAGAAAGTCGAGCCTTTGACCATATAAGATGTTGAATTAGTCCTGTCACCGCCGCTTAGTCACCGCGCTGCATTGCAATCCATTTCATTTTCATTTTGATTTATGGCATTTTGTGTTCTGCATGGATACATTATGCATTCCTGTTAAGAGAGGGACTTGTAATAGAGATATTACTGTGATAAACATATGTATGCCCAATGCAGTTATCTGCTGAGCTGAAAAAAATGTCAAAATATGCTTTTCTTTTTTCATGCCTTGCAATGCATTAATGATGATTGGATGGTAACTGTAAGTAGTTACATAGTGCAGTCCACCAAAAAGAAGAGAAAGATGAGGCATAAAATTTGCATTACACTGATTGTAGGTGACATTATTATACTGCACCACATGTTCTCAGTGATAAACTGAATTGAATCATTGAAATGGACTCCCCCTTCCCATATTTCCATTTCAAATAAGTTGCCTTTTTTTTTTAGATTTATTTTAATACGCTATTTGTCAACTATGTTAATTTCCCTAACCCTAAAAAAGTAACATTTTAATAAAATGTAAATACATCAAAACTTTTATACGCATTTGAAATATGCTTTGGCTCCTTATATTTTAAAATATTGTATACATGTAAAAGCACCTCTTGTGAGATACCCTTTCTCTATGCAAAGTCTACCTTTCCTTTTCCCCGAGTCGCCTTCTTCGAAAACCTGTGCACGTCTATGCAAAACATACACTTAAAGTGATAACATAATCACTCAAAGCCCACGACTCCCTGCTCTATTGGAGCTTGTGATGAGGCATTAATAACAGTGGGGCTGGTGCTTTATTTTTCATAAATTACATATGTCAAAGATAAAACTCCTTTGTTGAATGCCCATAGGTTGGGTTGGGCACTGGGATAATAAAGGTTCAAATAATTCTGAGGACATCCTTTCTTAGTCATTTTGAATAAAAAACAGTGCACCAATCAGTTTGAAACAGACATAGCTATATGCTTTTTTAAAAATGTATCATTTTGTTTGTTAAATCATGGAAATAAAACAAAATGTACAATAGTCCAACAATAATTTAACCTTGTAACATTTTTTATGAAAAAAAAAAAGGTTGCTACCCTCACAGCGGCACTATTTTAAACCTCCTTGACACAAACTCTCAAATTACTTAGCATACTACATTCAACAAGGGTCATTTCCAGTTTATTTGAAGCCCTTTTAACTGCTTACTGTGGCAGTCACCAGGGAACTTGACCCTGTTTCCCGTTGCCGATTATTGAAAAAGGAAATCACATGTGTGATACAATACGTTCTGATTTGGGTTTACTTCTGTACTCCACCTATATTCTGCTTCAGCATTTACTATTGCTTTGATACACCATTAACTGACTTTATTGTAGTTGCCGCGTCCCACATTACACAATATGTCTCCTCTCATTTGTTTGGATTGCATCCAGCGTCCTGTTTTCCCTGTCTCTACAGTCCTCCCGCTGCTGAGGAGACCTGCCTTGTCTACTAACTGACAACAGTGACAGAAAATTATTACACGTCATTACACTTCTTAAATCACAATTTACCCAGCCTCAGCAAATTATTCTCTGGTGGGTGCCAGGGGTAATGGAAACTGTCTTCTCCACTTTACGTCCGGCGCCTCTCCGGCTCTGTCAAAACCACAGTGTCTGTCTCTAGGAGTGTTGAAGAAGAAGCACTTCCTTTCTTCTCCACGTACTTACATTCTCCAATCCTTCCTCTCATCCTCCTCTCCCTGCTACATTCTTCACCTCTTTGTTCCTCCCTTCCATTTACCCTTCCTCCTCGTCTCTGTTTTCAAATCAAAAGGACTCCACTGTGTCTCCTCAGGCTGACATTGTTTGTTGCTAAATTAGACATTATACAGGTAACTGAAGGTGCAGCACCCGGCCGGCTATTAGATTTGTTTCTAGATGGAGCAGTACTGACAGGATGTTGTCTCACTCAATTTATTTAACTGACTGAACAATGACATCTTTTTCTTCTTCTTCAGGGGTGACTTTCTTTCATTTTCATGGAACTTTTATTCAATCAAAAAGCATATCAGTTTATAGCCTTATACTGTATGTGGTGGATATTGTCAATTAGTTCAGATCAAAAGACATGTGAAGTGAACATGGGTGGGTTAATGTACGGCCTACCCAGCACAGGCCCAGGGCCCCCTTGGCCTACATAATTTCACTAAGCGAGACATGTCCCAATCTAGAACTACAAAGAGACACCAAGCAACTACAAAGAAATGGGACAAAGATACTCAAAAGGACTATGAAAAGAGTTAAAACCACCACCTTTGGGACACAAAGCAACTACAAAGAGACTCAAAATAACGCCAGTGAGATTCTAAACAGCTGCATGGAGGCACAACGAAACTCACAATGACTATGAAAAGTGGCAAAACAACCACAACAGGACAAAAAGCAAAAAAAGACTTAAAGTGACTTTATTATCTTTTTTTGGCGCCTTACCAGAAAGTTTTTTGCTCTAAACCTAGGTCAGTTGTTTTGACGCCTAAATTGACAGAAACTGCAGCCTTTTTCACAACCTCACTGTAGGTGTATGTATAATGACTCGTGCACTATTTATAGAAGGCTCCACTGTTTCACATAATTTTCGCAGGTTAAGTGCCACCAACGGGGTGTCATTTGGTGTTAAGAAGTCGTGGTCATTTTATGTAATTTTGTGAGATCAGGTTGAAATCTCCATAGTTAACAGAGAAACAACTAAAGTGTTTCTTCCTTAGAGAGGTGGTGGGGCCTGGTGTGTGTTTGGGGGCCCATTGTTTCATGATCATCTCATAATCACTCATATTTAGTCCACCTAAACACACGGTGTCAGACACCCATTTTTCTTCCCGCTCTGGACCAGGCTATGTCCTCTTAGCTTGACTTATGGGTTCCATTTTGTACTGGCGGTGTTCAGGAAGGGAAAGACTACCCTGAGGGCATTAGCCTCCAGCCCTGTAGTCCTTCCCTTGTTCTGTCTCTCACTGTCTGTCTTTCTCTGCCACTTGATTTGTTCCTCTTCCTCACACTTTTTCCCTGGTTTTGCAAACCACATCCCTTTCTCTCTTTTGCATATTTTTTTATCTTCTCTTTTTCTGTCTTGCCAGCTGTTCTTCCAGGCAGCTTCTATATCCTTTCTTTCCCGGTACTGTCAAACAAGACAGAGGCCAAATGTGCTGTTTTTCCCAAAGGCCCACAGAACTCCCACATTCAGACCAGTAAATACATCCTCCAGACATTTGTCTCAGCTTTGTCTGAAATAATTTGAGGGAGCTGGTAGGCCGGGATGAATGGGCCTGGCTGGCGTTAAGTGCCCCTAAAGTGTCCAGGGACTTGAGCAGAGAGAGAGAGAGAGAGAGAGAGAGAGAGAGAGAGAGATAGCTGGAGAATGAGTGAAAGGGGGAAAAGAAGAATAGAGATAGTGGTGGGAGAGAGGAATAGAGAATTAAGCACTTTATTCTCATTCTCCTTTACTCCCCCTATTGCCTCCCTCTCATCTTCTATACCTTTTCTTAACATCCAGTCCTTCCTCCCTGCCTGTTCCATTACGCCTCAGTGGGAGAATGATGATGAATCGCCTGGCCGCGAGGAAGCAAAATATATCAAGTCCGGGTGGGTTTGGGAATTGGTTAAGTACTTCTGCAGAGCCCTGACCTCATAATCGCTTTGAGCCTGCAAGGACCTCCTGATTTATAAAGTAGCCGTTGATTAATGCCCTTTTAAGTGGACAAGGCAGGCCAAAGACACAGAGGCCCGACCACTCAAACATGAACAGCACTTATAAAAAAAGAGAAAGGACTGTGTGTGTGTGTGTTTGTGTGTCAGTGTGTGTACAAGGCAGTGGCTGTGGCAGCAGCCGATGGAATAACATGCAGTCAGTGTGTGAGTTTAGCAGTAAAGGTAATTGTGGCAGCAGCAGCTTCTCGCCAGTCAAATCTTCCTGGCTATAAATCATTGCCGTTTGGCCTCTCTTTGACACCAATTGCTGCCTGTCCCCAAAGCCTGCCTAAAGCCTCTGTAGGTCAGCAGCGAGCTCTTTAAATACGTCTTGTCAGACAGACAGGCTGGGCAGATAGCTGCTGCTGCAATGGAATAAGTGATGGTACAAATACAACTACGCTGTATGTGTGACAAGATGTAAAACTATCTTGCAAAATGAGCAGAGACAATGCATTTATATATTAAAAAAAAATCAAAAAAGATAAATTTACTTATTGGTTTTCTCTTGTTGTAATTTTAAATTGTGCATTTGGATAAATGCACAAAAGTACATGCGAAAAATGAGAGCAGATAATTCTTTGCTTGCACTGACTATGAGGTTTTGCATTTGGACATCTGTTATTTTTCATGACTAAATGAAGCCGTAGCAATATTCAGTAATGATGGTGATGTAAAACAAGCCGTGAAAAAGTATTTAGATCCCTTACTTAGGTAAAAGTACTCTACTACAAGTAAAAGTCCTGCATACAAAACTTACTTCAGTAAAAGTTCAATGTATCAGAATTAAAATATACTAAAGTATTAAAAGTCATACTGCAGAATTTACCCCTTAGATTGTTTTATACATTTCTAACATATTATTGGACTATTGATGCATTTATGTAAGCAGCAGTTTCATTTTCAACTACTTAATATACTATGATGAGGTTTAATTTAAAAAAATAAAAGTTAAATCACTTTAAATATATCATGTTTTTTTTATGTTAAATCTCAACCTGAAAAGTAACTAAAGCTGTCAGCTAACTGTAGTGGGGTTAAAAAGTACAATATTTGTATATTGAGTATAGAGCACCATAAAATGGAAATATTCAAATACAAGTACCTCAAAAGTACAATACGTAAGTAAATGTACTTTGTTACATTCCACCAGAGATTTCCGCTCAACCAAAGCGAAAGCTACAGAGCTTAGCAGAGTAGCAGTAAGCAGTGCACTCCACTTCCTAACAGCCAGAACATAAAAAAGTTTTGCCCTCCTACAAGAAACAACCCCATAAATCAGATCATTATGAATCATATAAATGTTAATTGTTTTGTGGTGACCTCCAGTGGCCACAGAAATTATGTCAAGAGCAAAGGAGGAAGTTGGGGACCTAGTATAAAGAGCAACATAGTCCGCGCAGAGAGAAGGGTGATTAGATGGATGGACCAAGGAAATCACTGTTAGTTACCCATGTGAAACCAAAATCCAATGTTGAGCTATTCCAATATATGTAAATAAGTTAAATGTGTCAAGAACATTGTACTGTACGACACATATTCATTGTAACCCTAAACCTCAATATTTACCTAAATCCAAAAGTAGTTTTGTAGTTTAATCCTCACCCAACCTGAGTAACATTTTTTTTCAGTACTGGTAATTTTTGGTTAATGACCAGCTATATCATGGAGTAATCTGACACAGGGCACCCAGCAAGTCCACAGGTCAGGTCATAAACTGCCATTCAGGGGTCAGAGAGGCAACCCGGTGCCTTTTCTACTAGTCCCTGGACAAAGACACCTTCTGATCTCATTAGGTTACTCCAATTAGACAGTGTCACTTTCCATTTCAGAGTCAGTATCTCAGGCAGTAATTCTGCTCGACTCTGTCTCCTTCTTTTATTGCTGTGTGAGACCAGAGACTGTCTGAGTTATAATTGAATGAAGGCTGATTAATTTATGGGGTGTTAATTGCTCAGATTGGTGGTGGGAAGTGACAGACATTTAGAGCGTTCCATTTCAGAGGTAGTGGGGAGGGAATTTAGAGGAAGTTAGATGGTAGATATCTTGAATTTTAACATTATATTTTGAAACAAAAAGGAAATCCTGAATGGGTATTTAAAAACATAATTTGGAAACGTTAAATATATCAAGTTTACTTTATGTGTATGCATTGAGGGTCTTTATTGTCCGTGCAGCTAAAAGGTATGTTATTAATTCAGATAGATACACAATGTTGACCATGTTCCACTTCACTAGAGTATGGTGCACCACGCCGATGAGGTGACATTTTGAAACCTATTTTTCTCAAGGTAAAACTTTCCCCTCCTTGTCTCTTTCACAGCGCTGTGCTCTGAGATTGACAGCTTGCTCTCCGGGTTCTAGTGGAGGGTTTGAAAGGAAATTTGCTCCGGCGAGTTCTTTCCTCCCTTCTCTTCACCTGCGGCAAGCAAGATGGCCTGGCGTGTGGGAGAGACGTGGCGATGGGGGGACGAGACTTCGCCGTGCAGTGGAAATGGCAGTGTCAATTAAATATCACTTTCAATTTCCTTGTTTTATGATCCCCGGGCTACTAAGCACCAATAATCCCCCCTCGGCAGGCCCTCCTACCTTGTCTTGAGGAAGATTGATTACACTTGTCGCCTCCTATAAAAAAGACATTTACATGAAAATAAGAAAACAACTTCTTTGTTTGCATGGAAGTGAATCAAGGAAAAAAGCAATTCCCAATTTGATTTTCATACAAAGGCGAGGCAAGATAACAATCTCACAGCGTCTCATCTCAGTGAGTTTTGGAGGTAGTGCAAAGAAGGGGGGCGAAGACGTATGTAGATTGAATAAAGCTGGCAAATTATTTTCATGCAACGTTGATGGATGTTGTCTTCACTCACACAATGAAGATGTCTCAGATTCTGCGGCAGAGATTGCTTTCGACATGTGTGTTACATGCAGTGTATTCCATATATTCCTGCCCTGAAGATTAATCGCATATATAACTCTAAATAAAAAAAAACTTTGACTGAAAACATTTCAGTAATATAATTACACTCCATCAAAATGGTTTTATTCTGCATGATTTGTCTCTTTTTTTGTCTACAGATGAAATTATATTTAAACATACTGAGTAGTTTAGAGTGTGTGAAAGAGAAGCTGTTTCATTTTGTGTCATGCTTTTTATATTATACTACATCAGTATGATGCATGGTGATCTTTTGCTGCATTAGAAACATAATTACTGTAAAAATAATCAGTGCATTAATCATCATAGGTTGTATTGTATATTTCATGGCTGTTTTAACATTTTTTGTGCATGTGTTTGCCAAGTAAATCCTTGATTATATTATCATTATATTTAATTTCTTGCTTTGATTTTTGCTTTTGGCATGCAGATGTTTTAATTTATCACAGTGCAAAAATATATTTATCAATTGTGTCTTTGTGTGTTTATTTGTCCGTCTCTTTTATCTTTTGTTTAGTCTATTTTTCTCTTATTAGCATTGCACCCAAATTAGAATACAAATCACACTAATATTTGTCTTCCTCAATTTATTTGTATAACACATTTCATACACAAAGGCAATTCATTGTGGTTTCCATAATGCATGACTGCAGCTGCAGTTTAGTCGGCATGATAAGCTGCTTGCAGGTGCTCCAAACTGTCATGTACAAAGCAATGGACTACAGTGGATAAATCAACTCTAACTTCATCAAAGTTCTCTAACTATTATGTAAAAATGCAGATGAAAAAGTAAACTCATGTTGTGAGTGTACTTCTGATTTCGTAGAGTGTGTGCTGAACTGAAATGTAAAGACACAAGAGATCTGTTGGTGGCAGTTTATGCTGAAGAACTTGTGATCCTTCATACAAAAACATGTTGCTATGCTATTTTAAAGCTACATTTTCACTGTTGGAATATGTATTTTTGCAAGAAACGGCTCTGTGAACTTCCTGAACTCATCACCTTGCCTCTGTACACCTCTGAGTAAAAATATTTGATTAAAAAACTTTCACTTTCCTTCAGTGGCAATGGTAAAATAGTGAAAAGTGAAATTGCAATATGATGACTGAGGGAACTCAAAACATGCTTTACATAATGTGCAGGCAGAGGTGGAAAAAGTATTTGGATGTATTACTTTCAAACAATACCAGTGTAGAAATACTCTGTTACCAGTAAAAGTCATGCATTTTAACTTTTATTAACAGTATTAGCATTATATTATATTCTTGAAGTAGCAAACTTAAAAGTGCTCAGAATTAAAAATAATGTTTATTACACTGATGCATTAATGTGTCCATCCAATCTACGTTGTAGTTGGTAAATATATTTTCAATTATACATTGTGGTGTATTTGTTAATTATATATATATATTTTCGATGAATCTGCATTGCATAAAATGGAAATACTCAAGTAAAGACAAGTACAAATACTTCTAAACTGCTGCAGTACAGTACTTGAGTAAATGTACTTACTATTCAATAATTATAGGTGAGGTATTTGTGTATTTATATACCATATGTGTGTATTTATATATGTGTTTGCTGCATTGAAGGCAGTTAGAGGATCTGATATATTATTGAAAGGCACGAAACTCATCATTTCAGTTTCACAGGTAATAATAATGTTTGAAAGCAGAATTAGTATAGAATAATATACAGACGTTCTAAGCATGCAGCAAACTTAAAAAAGACATAAAAAGTCCACGTCGTGCTAACAGACTCCTTATAACCAGAATTTAACAGAGCAACAATTAAAGAAAGTAGCCTGTATCTTTCTCTGTATCTTTGTTTCTCTCAAATGAGGGCAAACTAGTAGTGAGACAGAAAGAATATGGTCTCACTGCCAGATAAGGACATGCTGAAAGCATATTTTACAAATAATTTAACAATGGGATCAGTATGTGTTTATGTGCTTTGTGTAATTTCATGCGGTATCAAACATGGTAACATTGTTCTACACACAGCACGGCCCGGCAGCGGACACTTCTGTGGAGATCAACATGTTTTCTCTTTTTCCTTCACAGGTGATTCCTTTTAAATTGGACAATAAAGCATCCCAGTAGTGTTTTATATATTATATATATTTTGCCTCTTCTGATAGATTAAGGCAACTGTGTTCCCAGATCATGATGCAGAAAGATTAAAAAAACAGGACGAGGGAAACATGAAGTTGGTCATATGTGGAATGAAAAATAAAAAGAGACACAGGCAGAAAAGTAGACAGGTGGCAAAGTAGAGACGGAGTAAGAAAAAGGGAGGGGTGGGTTGGTGGGGGTCAAAGAGAGAAAAAGGGATTACACTGGCCTTTATCAGATATAGCAACCATAGGTATTTCTCAAACAATGGCAGCAGCAGCTGATATGTCCATGCATATATGGTAAACAGTGAAGAGAGATTAGTTTAAAACCAAATCTCCTCTGTGCACCTTTAAGTCTTTTGTCAGTGCCACAGAGGCTGTGTAGCAACCGGGTGTGTTGAGCATGTTTACACAAAGCATAAGAGCATCGGTGTCCAATAATTCGTGTCTCACATGGTCTTTCACTACTTAAACAAGGTCAGAGCAGCGACGTGAACAACTGAGCATCCACACACACACACACACAACCACGGTCATATCTGGGCTTTGAACAGTGCCGTATTGTGCCACTCTGTGTGTGTGCCGAGATAAGCTAGGCCGCTAATGCCGTGCGTAAGACACTAATAAACAAACAGTGTTTAAATTGGCCTGAAAGGAATCAGTGATGCGTAGGAAGCACCCCCGGCGCTTCAATGGCTTAATCTGCCTCCTTCTCACTCTACTTTTTCACATTCTCACAACAGATTAGGTTGTAAATGGACAGAGAAAAAGGGATCGGGATCTCCCCGACACTAGAACTTTCCACCCTGACATGATTTTGTGTTATTTCATTGATCAGCTGCATGTCTGTATGGTTTGAGGAAACTGCTGTGTGGACAGTTGAATCATATTTCTGAGTGTGTATTTGACCTGTGTGTCTGATTTCACGATTAATTATTTATGTAGGACTTATGACAAATCTATTGCACACCAAAAACTCTTCATGAATCTTTAGTTTCTTCAGTTTAAATGCATAATCAATAAATCAGTGTGGGATGTGAGATACTTCTAATTGCTAATGATTAAGTGTGTGAGTGAGTAAATTAGTTTCTAAACCCTGGATGGATCCATAAATCTCTTAAAGTACGGAGCTCTCCAGTCAATTATGATCCAGATTTTGATATAAATTAAGTACAAATAATACTAAACTGGAAACCGGTTTTATTAAAATGTTCCATTTCTTGCAACCGAATAAAAAGCAAGCATTATTTTACAAAAGTAACATTAAAAAAATGTGGTTTAAATTCTGCAAACCTCAAAATAAATGAAAATTTAAACAATCAAATTAAGCTTCTCTTTTTTTTTAAATTATAGTGAATCAGGTGTAATTGCTAATGTATCCTTATAAATTCATAATATATTTTTCTTTTATTTGCAATATTGTAACAATATTGTTGCAATATCATTGTACAGTGGAGGCGCGGAGGTGCTACAGTGGGCAGTGTTATCTCTCTCCCCTGTGTGCTGTATATCTGTGGGATATACAGTAGTGTCACTGACAACTAGAGGGCAGACACGACTATTTGTCTTCGTTGTAAAATGTGTGTGTATGTGCTTGTGTGTCAACATTTGTGTGAATATGTGCCTGTGTTGGTGCTGCATATGTCCACTTCATGATCATTCTTGTTTATTTACATGCATGGTTATTGTTTCTTTACTGTTATTAATCATTCCTCATAGAATGATTATGTATTTGCATTGATTATCATTTTTGCTGAAAACGGAGGTGATGAAACAACCTTTTTTCTTGCCCGGTATCATATGTTTTTTTTTTATTATTATTCATAAATAGAGAAACCAAAAGGCATTCTGCATATAAAGCTTTTATTCTTCCAAATAAAGCTACCGAGTTATCATTTTTCCATGGTGTAGTACCAGCATTCCAGCAGGGCATTACAACAGTGCGGAACCCTCAGAGTCATGTGTTGAAATGTATTAGTCATTGTGCTATTGGAGGACGCGCAGGGGGAGAAAAACCACGGTCCTTCCGGAGAGCGATTCATCAGGTTTTTCCCAGAGCCCTCCCGGGTCAAGGTTTTATGGCTCCTGTTTGGTTTCCAAATGCTCTTTTCTCTCACCCCCTCTCAGCCACGCTATAGTGTCCAAACTTGTCTACATTTGCTTCTCGTGTTTTTGTGCATGGTAGATGTCCTTTTAAAAAGACCAATCTCAAATAAGTCTTTATTCTTGTTTTGTTGGCTCATATTCTCTGTTTTCATGAACTCTGGCCCCAGCCATGGCAACAGCTAGAAAAATGTTAACATTGATTGACAGGATTAAAAAAGGCCCCCTTCCCCGGTACGCATTTCAAACACTTTGGGAACAATGGTGCTTGGTGTGATTGAATTAATGAGGTATCGCCGACTGTCAAAAGAGCACACATACTTTACATAAACCTGATTATCTTTGCATGGCAGAAATAGAAGAAAAGGGGAAGCGAGGGAACTGAAGGAGGAGGATGGAGGGAGCAGTGAGGAAAGAGAAGAGAGAGAGGGGGGGGGATTTGGATTTCAGTGGGCATCTCCCAAAAAAAAAGCATCAAAGTGTGCAGTGCATGGTGGGGGTGGACGTGGTGCTCACAAAGTAGTGATGTTCTGGCTTGGGCTTGCCTTGGCCTCTCCCTCATGCCTGTGCTCTGTTTAGCATAAACCAACCATAGGGGCTTTAACAAATCTATTCAAGGAGCATGGGGCCCCAGAACAACATAGTTTTTCACAAGCCACCACCCCCAAGCAAGACGTTTTTTGCAGGGCAGCCATTGTTCCGCTTGAACCGCACAGAGATTTCATCGTCTCCCCGACCCCGAGCCGGAGGAAAAGGAGCAGCGGTGCCCTTAGTGAACCCATGAAGTGACACCCGGAGTGACTGCCAAGAGTCTCACTAATTCTACCAACCTATTGAGACAGGAAAATAGAGTGGAGGAGTGGAGGGTGGGATGGATTGTGGGAGGGAGGGAGGGAGAGTGAAGGGATGGATAGAGGTTTCTCTGACTGAAATGCTCACCAGATCAGCAAAGTGAACCCTCTGAAACGTGAGCTAATTCTCTATTTAATCCTTTTAGCTGCTTTTTCTCCCCCCTTTCGTCCTCACTCAACCCCCTCCCTCCATCCCTCTCTCTCTCTCTTTACTCTTTCTCCTTTTTTTTCCACCTTCTTTTCCGAGGGAAGTGTCAGCAAAAGTTCTTGTCGAGCAGCAGAAGGAGAGGCAGGGAAGGACGAGGCTTCTAGGAATGATTCGATGTGTGTGTGTGTGTGTGTGTGTTTGTGTGGGTGTGTCTGTGTGTAAGTGTTGGCTAAGTGAGGAGGGTAAGTGTGAAGAGAGCTGACTGTGTAGGCTGCTCCTTTCCCTCTGTGTTTTTTTTTCTTCAAGAAAAGCTCTGACAGCTGCGGTTTGATTTCTCGGGTTGTCAAAAGTCATCTTTGTTAGTTCTCTCTGCCAATGAATGGCAGCGGATTAGAAAAAAAAGAGGCGTGTTCGTTCGCACATCGAGCTGTAGGTGGGCTTTGCCTCGAGTGGTTTCCATAAAGGAAAAGGAAAATCGCACAACATTACTCCAGGGGCCTCTGAAAGGAAAAGAAAATCGCACATTACTCCAGAGGCCCCCATTGTCTTACCTACTAAACCCAAGCATATCAGATGCCTACAGATCCCCCCCTCCTGCTTCAAAACGTATAGTTGAGAGCCTGCATAGAAAGATACAAATTGTCTCTCGTGCTAGGAGGTTGCCGGAACATAAATTGAGGGGAGAGGCATTGTTGTCAGTGAGTAATATACTTAGCATTATTCATAAAGAAGAGGGGAAGATTAAAAGGTGTTGGCTGGTATTGAAAAAAAGTACTTGACTGTGTGGCTGACACAGCAGTTACATATGGCCTAATGTGGGTTTTTTATCTGCTGCAATTGTCAGAAATATATATCCCTGGGGTTGTATCCACTGTGCACGCCATTGTACTGATAGGAACAAAACAAATGACAGGCACAGTAATGCATCAACACCAGGTCTGTTGCCAGAGAGCGCAAATTACACTGTTTCCTTATTACTGCTCAACTTTTGTGTGAGTATGAATAGTTATATTCAAAATTATTTTACTACCCTTGTTTTTTACTTGTTTGTTATCTGTGATTTATTTGACTTTTTCTTTTTTTTCTTTTTGGTTTTTGCACATACACCATCTACAGCAGTGTCTTAAAACGGGGTCCCATGGGTCTGTGGTAAAATAATTATCACAGTATAAAAAAATCATTATGTATTTATTTATTTTACAAAATGCTTTATAGTTTAACAAATAATGTATAATTCTTATTTTTTATGTGTACTATTTATTAGATCACGACTTAATCTTAACTTAAACTTAAAAAAATCTAAACTCTTATTGTAGAATTTGCAAATACATGTCTAATACCTGCATGTATAATATGATTATGAAAACAAGATGATGCTCCTTGTCTTGTGTTTTAAATTATGTGCAAACCCTTGTTATTATCATAATTCTCTTAAATGTATCCAAATATTATTTATTAACCATTTTTTACATTTTTTTTGTTTTTGTGTTTTTTTTACTACCTGAATTAAAGTTAAAGAAAATCCATTGTTAAAAATACAACTTTTTTTAAAGTAAAAAAAAAAATGCATGATGTATAGAATACAGAATAATCTCGATTATGATTTTTGCCATAATCAAGCAGCCTTATTCCCCGGTTTATTCTCTCTCTTATAGGAAGTCCTTGGATGAAAATAAGATGGAGAACTTATGATCTTCAGTACAGAAAAGTACTGTAACTATTGAAACTATTCATGTATTTTTTAAAAATGTTTTAGTAAAATGTGTTGTTTTAGGGAGCTAACAGGAGCCGAAGGTGCATCTTTTTTGTCAGCTGGTCTTTTAAATTCACAGTAAAATGTACTTTCTTGTGCAAAAATGTGAAAACTTTTGTTCGGCAGCTCTTTACAGCTTGTTCCTTCTGTCTTAGTGAATACGTTAGTAAAATGGTGTTCAACCAGTTTTGTTCAGCGAAACACTTCTCTGTGCAAACATGTGTTTAAGATATGGTTTCCAGCAGTTGTTCGCTTGAAAGCAGCACCACTCCGAGTGGTTTGAAAGGCTAATCTGCTTTTTGGCACCTTTCTTCTCTTTTTCTTCTCTCCACTCGTCAAGCTCCTGTGTTCTTCCCTTAAGCCCTCTGAGAATGGAGAAAACACCGGCTGGCTCCGAAATTGGTTAATTTCACAATTATTTATTAGCGAGGCTTTACTCTACAATAAAGCTCAACCGTGAGTAACAACTCCTTGAACACTTTTATGTGAGTGATCCTGAAATATTAACCTACCATTTGCCATGAAAACTTAATGTAGCTCTCAAAGGTCTCCTCTATTATATCAACACTCTAAATGACTCAAACATCTTACCCTCAACTAAGCACAGCCTTTTCTTTAGGTTGTCATCGGAGTGGGTAGTAAATTAAGCAGAAGGCTGCGCAACAACCCCTTGACTTTTATTGAGGCCGGGGTCTAATTATAATTCACCGGACCAGACCTTTTGTGTCACTGAGTGCTTCATTTGCAGTTTGCAGTTTGCGTGAACCCTGGAGACATTAACTCCGTCCCCTTCTCCATTCATTACAATGCTATTAGTCTCTGCGAATTGATCAATATATCATGTATAGAACATCTTGAATGTGGACGTCTGGCTCCTTTGTGAGTCCGGAGATAATGGTTTACCCATTCAAGCCAGCTTGTAGGAACATGGAGATAAAGCAAGGCAGGGAAGAGTTATACCGCTTACAGCTATGGAGACGGAGCTATCTCATCCAGATTATAAGTGGGTGAACTAAAAACGCATAAAAAGGGACGTTTTATTGTGAGGAGGAGAGCAGCACTGGAGGAGGGTGTAAAGATCTGAAAGACTCAAACTGGCACCTTTTATTCTCCTCAGGTGTCCAGGAGGGAAGAAATCATCCATCCATTCTCCTCATGCTCAGCCTGATAGAGCTGTGATGCAATGCCAGGCTCCACTGAAAGAGCTGAGTCAACTGTGTGTGGGGCATGTTTTAAATTACAAGTTGGTAGACATGCTGAGAGTTTTATTTTTTATTCTACTGCAAATCTGTATTTATTTTTTATCACATTGTCCTGTTTCATTGAATCGACTAAAATATGATGTTCACTTTAACTGTTTGGATTTTTATATTGTAAATTACTGTCTACAAGACTTTTTCCTAAAATTGTATTTGGTTATTTTCATGAGGCTAGAAAGTATTAAAATTAAACACAGACGATTTCTGAGCATTGAAATCAGCCACCACAGACCTATAGACTGCAGTTTCCATATAATAATTTCTTGGCATATAAGGTAAATTGTGGCTGTGATTTTGTTACTGTGACACGTGACGACTGCTTCTTTAAACAAGCCGCAAGAACATGATTACAGCAACACACTGTAAACGTGACAATCACTGATTTAACACTTTAAAAACACTTTGGTTAACCAAAACAACTTGGTAAAAAAAGAACATGGTTAAGCTTAAAAAAACACAAATTTCAGACCCTACTTCCAACAACAGGACACAAAAACACAACAGTACTTTCAAACAAAACTTGCAACAAAGGGAAACAAAGAGGTCCTGGCATGGTTGGTCATATGTCTGTATAGAAGTGCTAGAATATAGTCCTGGTGTTTAATATTTAAAATTTCTGTCATATAACCAATTTCTCCAAAAACGCATCACTAAATCTCCCTCTACACTTATTTTTTTATGCATATCAGTTTCAATGACATCACTTCTTCCTTTGCTACACTCTGAAAATAAATGTTACACTGGTAAATGCCAATGTAGTAGTCATCCGTCAGCAGCAGCAATGATTCTCAAGTGGGCATCAGTCTACATGTGTTAACTTGTCAAAAATAAACATACACGAGCATGCAAGCACACTCAGAGTACATCTCTCGGCCTCGTTGTGTTTCCCTTGAAGTACATCCTGTCTCTACAGTCTGGTGTCGGGCCTTACAGATAGTCTGTGTATTGTGGCACCCCTAGAGAAAGCAGACACAGAAGAAGGTCCTTGATAACATTTGTTGTTGGGGAATGAGATTCGGTGCCTTTACCGAATCCCTAGAGGGCAGTAGTACAAATGTTTTATATTCAGAGAAGACTTGCCTCTGCCTGTGATAAGCAGCGCTGATCCAATTGGCTTGTGGGAAGAGTGGCAAGGGTTTTTTTTTTTTTTTTTTTAAGATGGAGAAGGCTGCTCAGACAAACTGCAGTGGAGGCCTCTCTCAGACACCGATGGTTGAAAAAAAGTTCTTTGTCAGTATAAGATGAAGAGACCACAGTCACACTAAATACCCCTGGGGCTGGTTTAGATTAGTGGGGCATTACCATGAGCCAAATGCATGCTAACATCCCCATGCAGAAGTTATAAAGGTTTTAGGGGTTAAACCCTAAACTGCTTCACCATGACAGGGAGCAAACAAGTGGATTTCGAACTGTTTACATCGTACTTAAACATATGTGGGACCGTGAACTCATCAATTTCACTTCTAGCAACATGCACTTCCCATATACTTTCATGGTCAAATTTAACAAACAAACAGAAAAAAGAGACACAGAGAAAGTGAGGAAAAAACCACTTACTACTTAGTGTTCACTTGAATTTTCCCAATTGGAAACTAATTCGTCCAATTATGTTAGCACCACATGAATGCAGCACAAAAACAAACTTAATTTGTGTATCGGCCCTGTGATTCAGTTCCACTCCAAGATTTGATACACGATCTCCAACCTAAATGACAGAATAGGTCATTTATCAATACCACCTAAAAAGACCCCTAGGAGCGTTTTGCTGGTACAGAGCGGAGCACTTCTTAAAATAGCACACACATCATTATACATACGCATAAGGTTCGCAGTTGAAAAAAAAAGTTTCGTTGAATTTAAGCTACAAAACCACTTCTCTATGTTTAGGGCAACAAACGTTCCTGGATAGGCCTTATAAAAGACAATAAAGAGCAAATAAATACATGCAAGTGCCAGAAGTGCAATAGTTACAAGGACAAAATGAGATTTGTGACGTTTGAATCACATCGTTTACTCTTGTCCTCCCATGGGACATTAAAGTCTTGGGTTTGCTCAACCCATCCGCTTCTCCCTCCCACTGGAAGATAAACTTTTCCTTATACTTCGCCTCGGCTTCAGTCGTAATTACTACAGCCACTGGAGGGCAGTGAGGGACAATAAAAAACGTAAACATGGCTCGTAATGAGCTGCTAGTAGAAACTAATTTGATCATTTTGAAGGGAAGAACAATCAGGCTACACCCTTCCACCAATGTTAATGAAAGTCGGGCCAGTAGTTTTACCCAAAAGGTTCTTGAAACCATATGACCATCTCGGTTGTGTGTTCTCCTGGTGGCAGGACATCAACATGGTATTATATGGTACGGTAAGTTATAAAATTTGTTTTCTTCACGGCAACAAAAGTATTTGTTGAAGGTTTAGTAAAAAGAGTACAGGATTAGACTTAGGAAAAGATGGTTAAATGGTCAAAGGAATGAAAATGAGCACTGACCGTGATGTAGCCACGTTGTTTTCCATAGACTTACAGACAAACAGACAAACCGCACTGAAAACATAACCTCCTGGGCAGAGGTGATGAACCTCTTTGCATAGTGCTACGATCCATGGTATCAAGGACAAATGATTTCCTGCTCAAATTTAGTCATGCCTATTTATGCTGTAACTTCACTCTGATTAATGATAAAGCATCTGGAAAACAGAAAGCTACTTTTACACCAGCGAGGTAACAGATGGAGTAAAATCACAGGAGCAATGTCACATTCCCTCCCTGGTGTTGTTACTTGATATTTACAGCGGTACTTGGGCTTAATCGATGATGTAAATGCATCTCTCCTGGCAAAAGTCTTCTTTCCTGCGGAAGCTAACCAGCGCACAGAGCTGTCAAACAAACAGGACAGAATCCAGCTCGTGTTAGCTGTCCTTTCTCTACATTTCCTCGCAGAGTTTTGACCTTTAAAAGATGTCAGTGTGAAAAAAAAGCCTGTGCATTCCCACAGCCTTTTAGCTCCCTATGTGGGCACATGCATGTGTGGAGGGCAGGGCGAGACAAACTCTGTGTGATGCGCACACACACACACACACACACACACACACACACACAC
>CAFUXE010000089.1:208326-234355 GCA_903364295.1 Serranus cabrilla
CACACACACACACACACACACACTCACACATCTCTGGCTAACAGCCGTGGAGCCTGGGTTTGAATTCACTCTGCGGTGGACCGTTTAAATGAGCTTTAATTTAGCATCCTGCTGGCTCAATTGGGATTGTAATAGAACACATTACACCTTGTCCTGCAACAGAAGCTCTCTCTCTCTCTTTCTCTTCCTCCCTCTCTCTCAGTCCTGGGAGAATTGATTTTTCCAAATGCAGGGGAACAAATCAAAGGACAGAATGATTGTGTTGCACGGAGAAACGGCAGACATGGCATTGTAATCAATTTGACTATTAACTCACCAATGTTTTCCTTTGCTCTACAAGAATTTTTTAGACCATTATGTAATGAGTTAGCAACACATTACTTTGTAGTAATTACAAACTTGATAAACAAAAACAGGGACACTGAGCTGGCGAAGCCTTTAAAATTGTCAAGAGGTGAGCTGCGGAACATGCATCAGCGTTAAAGTAATCAAGACAAAATGTAATTGGATGCAAAAGGTATTTGTGCAATCACAGCCAGCAGCTCTTGTTCTGCACTGAATCAAGACTACTGTACTTACCACCTGCAAAAGTCATTTAGAGGGCTCGCTATGTCACTAACTCTCTTCCCCCATCAGCAACAATTAATTACAATCCACATCTCAGTGACCTTCCTGTTCTTTGAGTGACTTTTCCCCTAGTTACACAGACACAGTGAGGACAGGTGGCTTTGGTAACTGCAGCTTTGCACTGAAAGAAATTGACTTATAGTTCAAACTGAAGCAATAGCTGAACAAAGCAACATGTCCTTTTTTTTTTTTGTTTGTCTCCCAAACAAAAAAAGGCGACTCCTCCCTCCTCTTTTCCTTCCATCTCACAATATATCCATCCTCCGCTGTCGACGGAGCTCACCTTGACAGCTCCTCCAGTCACCCCGTTCTAAGTGGATGATTAAAAAGAGATGGAGGGGTTTTACTGGGGGCTGGTATGCGTGGCATCCCAAGAGCCCCTGCTCCAAGCTAGCCAAGCGGAGCGAGCTACAGCTGTCCTCCAAACAAGCCCGCCATCCTTTATTTATTTCTGCTGAAATATTGATGCATGTTATGAAAGGTTTAAAATAATGTGTCTGCCTTCTTTTTTTCCTTTTGCCCCAGCACACTGTTTTCTAATGCATAAATAATTCTTCCCTCGGACGCTGCGTGGACACTGGGTCCAGCACATTAGGTGGGGTGTATCCGCTGTATCACATTCTTTCTGCCTGAGAGAAAATACCCATCCCTCGTAATTTCCTACACTTATACAATCGGCGTTGACAGTAAATAATTGATGTATGAATTTAGGGCTAAAACTCAAACACAATATGACTTCATGTCAAGGGTTAGTCCCTGCAGATTTGAAGCCAAATCATCTCGCAAAATGGATTCTTCCTCTCCACAATAGGGGTATCTTTTTGAGTTGCTACCTTTTATTCCTCCCTCCCCGGTCACATCCACCCTCCCTTCCAATAGAGAGAGGACACCCGGGTCTAGCGGCCCCCTTGATGAGGTCTTGCTTTGCATGGCTGGTGATAACTGAGTGATTTAGCCCATTATTAGTCGAGGATGTGTTTTGTTTTTGAACACAAATGGGTTTTTCACACTGACATGAACCCGTTTTTGATTCTGTCGGCCAAGGAGTACGAGCCGGGGCACAGCGCGGGGAGCGCCCTCTCACTTCTCATCTCAGTATCTGTGTTGTGATGTACAATTACGCCTCTAAATTTGCTGGCCAGATCCATTTGTGAGATATGAGAGGAGGGAGAGGAGATGAAAGGTGAATGGGGTAGAATAGTAATTTCACTCTCTACGCTTCAATTAACACGTTGTGGCAAGTACAGCTGCTTTCTGTGCTGAGCAGTTCAAATACATCTCCTGTGGAAGTGTGGTGTGACATCAGGGCAACACGAGTCCTGCAACCACACCAGAGAATTTAGCTTGATTATTGGAGAGTAAGGCTTAAATGTCTACAAGGAAGATGATACCAGTGAGTATAAGACTTTAAGAAATCCAGTCATCTTCAAGAATAACTGAATGGCTGTAAAGGAATTGCACATGCACATTTTAAATATCTCTATTTAAAACACTGACATTCTGTATCTAATTTTAATAAAACAAACAAAACATCACAGAAGTTGGTGCAGACCTACAGCATTGTGTTGTTATGTGTGACTGTCTTTCTCATCCTCACCTGCTCAGTTCAAGTTGCACAAAAGATGAGATAAAAATTCCCATTTTTTAAAAATATGCTGGGTATCACTGACTTTCAAAATGACCAATGCAACAGCCTCAGAAATGGCTCATAGGTGCATTTTATAACCTCTTTTTAGTCAATGTAACTAAAAGACTAAGGATAAATTACCTCCATGGCAAAGAGAAACCAAAGCGAACAGTTGGTCGCAGACGGGATGTGAAGCAGGTTCTTCAGTGTTCAAGTCGCACATGTTGTTTACCCAAAGTCTAGTTTTTCTTTCCAGCCTCCTCCAGACCTTCTGCAGTGATATAACTGAGAGGGGACATTCACTTTTTGTATGACTACAAGAAGTTACTTGTAACAATAATACCACTTTGTTTTTCAGGTGAGGACAGTCTCACAGAGACACAGTTAGCATGCACAAAACTTCAAAAATGTGTGAGCACTGTATATTTATACAAAGTGCATATGTGTTTTGTACTAATTGTAATTTAGTCAAAGTGAATGGAATCTCGGAACCCATAAGCTAGCAGTTTGATGACAGTTAAGCCTCTGGGGACAGGGGCTAATTCTGGGGTAGCTACTGATGTAGCTAGCTAATATTGAGAAAGAAGATAACGGTTATCAAGACCAAGATTTCCTCTTTTGTGTCATCGCTTACATCCCATAAGAAACTTGTCAAACAAGTATGGAGTTTAAGCGGAAAGATGCAGCCTATGTGCCTAAGTTAGCTAAACCCATTAAAAGCAAAAAAATGGGTTCGGAGATTGCATATTGACCGTTCCAATTTGACGCGTTCCACCTCTTTTGCTCTGCACAAAGACTGTTTAGCTGCAGTCAACCAAAACACACTCAAGCAGGATTGGTCAATACTACTTAGACTAAAAACAGACTACCAGAACACTTCCAATACCAAACTATGGTCCTACTGCCTCCAGATTCTATAGATTACAGTGACTGTAACTAACTAGAACAATTAAAACAACATATTAGTATATTATTATTATCATGTAATACAAATAATATAAATTAGACATCAACTGACTCTGAATCAGCCTTCACAGTGTGGTTGGTGTACTGATTGGTGCCATTCAACATTTTGCAAGTTTGAAACACCTGGTTGTTATTATGTGTATGTCTGATCACTGTCCATTTAAACCAGATAAGCACTTTTTATGCTTGCAAGGCTTTTCAAACATATGCATGTTTAGGAGGTTTTACATTGGCATAGCACTTCATATGCTGCAATCAGATTATTAAAATGTACCCCTGCAAAAAGAAACTTGCATGGCAACCAGGCGGCAACCTCCTGGTCTGAGCAGTGAGGCAAACACAGATGAGCCTTAATCCGGCAATCTCCCTAATGTTGGTTGCAAAAGTTCAGTTGGACTAATAGTGTCCAATGTAAGGAGTCAGATGTTCCATTTTTCCAGAAATTAATGTAAATTTTGTTTTAGCATTAGTGGTTTATTTTTCGATACACCTGTCATTACTCCTTCCGAGTCCAAATGTGGTCTCTCCCAGTTAAAGATGGCAATGGACATGAAGCAAGACGGTGATAGCCGTAACGACGGACTCGATCGTGGTAGTCCCTAATCCAATGGATGACGTCATTATGAATCTGTCAATTATTTATATTCAGTCTAAGATGGCAACTTATGTTGATGCACACATAAACATAAAGGAATTCTATGTTACAACAACGGCAACATTGAAATATGCCCACCATTTACTTTTCTTTCTAGTTTATTGTTTACACCTTGACTGTGGCAAGATGTGAGAAAAATGCAAGAATCACAAACAGTTTGAGTAACATAATGTATTTTTGTGACCACTATAAAGGAAACTTGGACAAAGGTTCTTGTGATTTTAATTATTAATCATGTTGTTTTTTTAAATAAACACAAATAAAAACATAGCATCATAAAAATTCTTCAAAAAAAGAAAATATTATAGCAAATGAAATTAATTTCAGGTATTTCATCAGTTTGATTGACAGTCCAAAATATTCCCCTACCTAAAGATATAAGGGAAGATTTAATAAGAGCCTAAAGTAAGAAAATGACACGCTGACATGCTCAACTCACATTCTACAGAGAGGGGGAAAAAAAGACAAATTGAGCTTGAGATTGTTATAGGGGGTAATGAGAGAGTGAGAGAGACAGATATTGTTTTGATATGAGATGGTCAGTCAGCACACCCTCGGGGGTATACTCCAGACATTTATCGTGAACAGAAATGACCCCGGGACCTGCCCTGACCTCTGTGAAGCTGTTGGATCAATGACATTTCTGCCTTTCCCCCCTCGTCCTCCATTCTGCCGCACTGGCTTTGGAAACAAGAAGTGCTCGGGGCTACGCACACACCCTGCCCGCCACCCACTCTTTAGATTGTGTTGATGTGCACGTGTGTGTGTGTGTGTGTGTGTCCAGGCCCTCTAGTGTACCCTTGACCACCTTGCACTGTAATCACCACACACAGCTGCCACCTGCCTCTCTCTCTTTCTCTCATTTGGTCCTCTGGCTCTCTCTGTCACCCCCTCCTACGTTATATCTGCTATGATCTCAACAGTGGATCCTAATGTCTCTAGCCATGATTAATCTGATAAATAATAAATATATCAATCTAGCCTCTCGACAAGGACTAATTCTAACCAGCGGGAAGGCACAAGCCCCCTTTAACTGCTGCCTGTAGCTGCCAAATTAATTATTTAATGATTAATTCTTTAGGAAATGGGAAAGTTTTGATTAATACTGTCCGGGCATCTGTCTTCAGTTGTTTGATGTATGTCAGAGAATTCAACCCTCGCTGTCTCTCTGTCCGACCTTTACGCACACACACGGAAAATACACACAGGCTCACAATCATAAATGCACACACGCATACACACACCGAGGTTTAGAAGAGAGACGTTTTAGCTCTTATGAACGGAGCCAGAGGCTACTGTCACTGAGATCAGATGCTGAATATCTCACAATAAATTACAGCTAGATCTCAGAGGCCCTCATCCTTGAACCTTAAACATGTCAGCTTTGGATAACACCACCCCCAGTCCCCTCTATCTGTGTGTGTGTGCACATTTGAGTGAGTTTTCGACCCTATTTACTAATGGAAGCCTCTAAGGCCCCTGAGTCGCTATGCATTTTTAATGATGTCAAATTGTCATTTCACTCTGCTGTTTGCTGTTCAAAGGAAAAAGAACGTTGAATCAAATACAATGTAATAAATTGTGTGTAGACACAATAAAGGGAAAAAAAAGACATGACTGTCCGACATGGAGATTGTTGAGATTCAATCACTGAAAGAAACAGGTTAGCACTTCCATATTTACACTGCAGGAGCTTTTTCCACTGCAGTAGTGGAATTATAGACATGAATAAGGTATTTTCTCAGACTTCATGTGTCCTTAGTCTGCTCATTTAATTTTCTTTTTAGATTTCCTAATATTTGTGTTAATATTTAGAGAGAAACTGTAAACAGTTCTTTCTGATTTTATCTTCTAAAAATGCTGAATGCATCACTAAAGTAATCCAGACGTTCTGATTGGTACATGCTGAAAATATAAAGAAGTAGAAGCAGGTAAGACACATCCTCCTTACTAGTTTGTTCATTAATTTGCTGCGGGAAGCGGTGACACTTGTTGCCATTCATTTGATTCCAAATGACAACAACCATATAAGGCCATTTCATTGAAGTTACCTTTATCTCTATAAACAGATATCTGCATATTAATGTAGAAACGGTTATCAACAAGACAAGATTTTGAGATCAGAAATGTTCTTGCTTCCGTTTAATATGAGTACATTTGCGCAGTCTTTGGTTGCATGTGGCTAAACAGTCCAAGTGCAGAGAAAAAGAGGTGGAAAATATTGACCAAAACACAATCTCAGAACTCACTGGCTATTGTCTGACAAATATTTACTTCACTAGTCCACCACATGTGGATTTAAAAGACATAAATTGAGCTGGATAATGTGCACAATGACTTCTCATCAATAAAAACATTGCAGTGTCTTCCAAGTTGATAATCTCTTTTGTATTTAGTTTGAAAGACTGTAGTTTCATTTTTTGTTTGTTTGACAGTTACCCTCTGTTACATTTACTTTTTGGCTCGTTTCAACAGTGAAATTGAAATTCTTTCAAGTCCAAAAGGTTATGCCTGGTTTGGATATTATTCTGTACTGGGTTTTCAAAGCTAATTGGCATTTATAAACCAGCCCGGTCTACCGCTTCTTCACATGTCAATAAAATTAAAATCTAGAATTGGCAATATTGAAAGAAAAAAAACAAAAATCATGTGCACAGGAGGAAGATTGTGTGAGGAACAATGTCCTTCCACTTTCATCCATCATTGTTTTCTTTTTAATCATGATATGGCTCCCTGTCCCCTCTCACCCTTTGTTAAAAACCAACTTGCCCTCGGGGTGAGGAGAGGAGACCTGCCTTTAATAGGGCCAACAACCTGACAAATCTCGCTCCGGCTTCAACAATATATTTCCACACGCACGCACACACACAGATATACACACACACCACACACATGTTCTCAGCACGCTCACTTCAAACACACACACGAACACTAAAAATGAGTGTTTCCGTTGGTGAGAAAGGCGGGAGGCCGGCAACTCACCATCAGAGTGACAGACTGCATTGTCCGAGCGAGCTTTGGTGGTTGTAACAAGCATCGGGACATTTGAGCAAACAAAAGCAGGATTGGTAGTGTCATCAATCAATCGGCTGACAGTTGACTCAAGTTTGTTTGTCCCGCACTCTGCATAATAAGTGATTGGATCTCAGCTAATTAGATATTGGGTAATCAATCATTGCCAACAAGGCACTTGGCTGGCGGAGGGGACTCTCCCTTTGCGTGTGCCCGTTGTCATGAAATAAATTAGAAATAAAAATTATTTAGTGCCAGCCAAAAGGTAATTCCCACCAGTGAGCTGTCCAACTACTGCCTTTGTGCAAAAGAGACACATGGAGCGAGGGAGGCGGAGGTGGGGGGGTCTCATGTCCTAACCAATTACTGAAATATTCAGTTGAGGAATTTACATAATAAATGAAGCAATGAAATATTGATATATTTGCCTGGAATGATGTTTTACCCTGCACAAACATGCATCTAACAATATGTCCACATGGAAGCAGAACAGAACAACACTAACACATCATTTATGGATTTTTATAGTTGGAAGCTGATGTCACTTTTATGAATGACTGAAAAAAACTGAATGTGTAGTTTGATTAAAGTTGATCTAAACTAAAAGTCACATTAGCAATAATAATTCCAATAGAATATGGATATTGGTCATACTTCCTTAACTAACTACTAATTGTAAGCTAGTTGAGAAGTAAGCTTGTTATTTTGGTGATACCTCAAACAGTTTAGACTGAAGCAGATGGTATGGTATCAGGTAGCCATCCCAGTCCCTCATGCCTTCAAAATCACATCTGAATCTCTACTGAGAGCGAACTGCGCCAATGAAACACACTGAGTATTTGTAGTGTCACAGTTTGTTCCCACCTTCTCTCGTCACGCTGTCAAAATGTCTCCCTCAAGCCTTCTCTTTTTGAGCTCCGCAAAGACTCTGGAGGTGCAATGTTTGCTCCTCATACTTTTCATTTTTTTTGTCACCCTCAGGTAGCCGCTGTACGATGCACAACGCGTGTCTCCACTGACACTGCAAGGACACGAAACATGCAGTTGGGGAAATTATAACACATGACAGAGAAAGAGAGGAAGGAGGGAGGAGGAAAGAGAGTGTGAAAACAACGGAAAAGTACAAGAGAAAGAGTAAGGGAGAAGAGAAAGAAGTTAACAAATGAGGGAAAGCGTGAAAGCGAGCGAGACCAGTGCTGGAGTTGGACGACACACTCCTTTATTTATTTATTTTTACACAAAGCCAGAGTGTAAGTAAGTAAAGCAGCCAGCTGGGCCTCAGTCTCTCAGCAGTGTGTCGGAGCCTGTCACCGCCACTGCTACCGAGACAGCTACAAGTTTACAACAGCTGCCGACTAATGTTTGATCAGTGATAAAATATGCCGAGGTGACAACACCATGCTGCCCATGCATTTGTGGGGGCCTTGCACATTAAAAATTCAGTGCCTGGCAAGTATAGAGGGCCCTGATGGCCTCAGTGCTGCTGCCGCTCCCCACCCGCTCTCCCTCCCCAAAGGTATACCCGGGGACGGAGACAACTTCACAAGATGTCACAAACCATCTCTGTGTTGTGTTCACCGGGTGAGCCTTCCTCTGAGTAAACCGCCCTCACGTCAGCTTTTGTACCGGAGGACCACCGCTGAGACCTTCAGTGTCACACATGTGGAGAGGAAGAATTCTACAGACAGGACAACAATGACGGCTGACAAATGTGGATGACATGTTTAATGTATGACAGTAAGAATTGTGGAACAAGGTGACAACTGAAAATAGGAGTCCAGTAAAACAACCATAACACATGTTTTAGTGAGCTTTCTTATCATTAGCCACCTTAAATCTCAAAATAAAGTTTGTTTGTCCCATATAACCACACTGTTTTGTCAATTACTACAAAGACCGCTAACTGTGGCTTTCACCTACTGTTTGTGAAAATACTGTTATTTGCAGGGTCATTTCTAATACGACATGTTTACATGCTTCAATGTTCAAAAAACACATTATTTCCCTCATGCTGTCTACCTGAATTCACCCCGTCTGAAATGTTTCCTCATCGCGCCCTCCTAAAAAAACCCAGTCTGCTCCGACTGGTCAGTGTTTCTGGGTCTTTCACAACTGCGCTTTCTGCATCTCTGCACCTTCATTGCTGCTGGGGAATGACTGCAACAACACTGTAGCGACACTTCCAAAAAATAATAGTTGTGACACTATTTTACGGGAATGCAGATGGCTCGTTTAAAGCCGAATGCAGACTGTGTCCATTTCTGTTAGGATCACATTTTCTTATGCTTTAACAGTATTTAAATATCCTTTAGACCTACTTTATCATCCATGAAAAAAAAAGTGCCTTTAGCAAACATAATTATAACTTGAACAACTATTTTGATTCCAGATCATATTAACCACTGTTGTTTACCACTGTGACCGATCCTGGGAGAGAGTAGTTTTCCCTCAAAAATAAATTAAGAATGCTGTTTTGTCATATGGGATTATAATTTAGTAGGGAAACCGAATAAAAAAAATAAATAATAAAATGATGCTCAGCGCACGTTTTCTTTTTTAATTCACAAAATATATAAAAAGTTTCTTTGCAATTGAAAAAAACTCAAGAATCTTTAACATTATGGCCTCTAGCTTTCCATAAAAATACAAATTTCAATGTGAGAAAGCTTTATGTTTTTAGATTATGTTGTTCAGAAGGTTTAGAAGGTTATTAAGACAATTTTGTCTTTTCTTCTCGGAAGCATTTCCAGCTGTCTGGTTGTCTGTTTGTTTGCCGTGAAGCCAACAACGTGGGCATGCCAAGGAGAGTCTCCAGGTAAATGTCAACTGTCAGAGAATTGAGGCTTCCTCATCAATCGCCCTGCCATGGAGCTCTGGGCAATGAAACCCCTCCAAGGAACACCAGAGAGATAGAGAGAGGAAGAGGACAGGAGAACACAATGGCACTGAATAACTGAAGGAAGTCATGGTCAAAAAAGAGAGAGAGAGAGAATGTGAGCGAATCAGATTTCCCTTCCCCTGTGACAAGGTCCTCTGACAGTTTTGTTGCCGGCAGTTTGAGCAGGAGGCTATGATTGCCAGAGTGCATTAGAGGCCCTGTGTGTAATTTGACATCTCAATATTGAAATAGTAATGCATCCTCACACAGCATAAATTGCTGCCTAGTAATTGGATTCCAGACATGCGGTACAGGGAACCGAGATGTCCTTGCAAGCTTGATAATGCTGTGTCATGGCTGCAGAGAGAGCTGCAATGATGTTAGAATGAGAAAAAAAGTTTAAATTTGATGTGGGTTTGCTATGTGGGAATGATTTACCCATCCACAGATTGTGCACCCTTTGGCACACAGCATGCAGTATTTCCTTGTGTGAAATGAGGCCATTTAAGATCTTCATTCCGCCTGTTTAAAAGTCTGCTAAGCACCGTTACAGCGCACATCAAACCACGCTCAACATGTTGCACCCCCACCCCACCCATGGACGCACACCTGTGCAGTGCACACAGCACATCCTCCGCTCTTTTGTCCCTACTTGTTCAGTTGCGGCTTCTTGCCCACCTAAATAATTCAGTCCAAGTGAGAATCAGCATATCTTACAGCATACTTAACATGCCAAAAAGAGCAACAGACAAGGGACAGGAGGCCCGGCTTCAATTAGGTCTTTTGTTACAGACAATAGGGCAACAAATTCATTTTGTTACCATGCCCGCTGTATTGTGAGCCATCAATTTTGTACCTGGCTCTTTCCTCCGCCCTCTCTCCCCTCCTCTCGTGTTTTTTTGTTTCGCTAATGCTGTTGACGTCTGTGCCCACTCCCTTTCCCTGCCTCATTTTATCATTACACCGCGAGCCCCAGGTATCAGGTGTTGTGTGTGTGTGCGTGTGTTTATGTGCGTGTGTCCGCAGCCCTGAGTATTGTGTTACCTGGGATCAAGTGACGCCAGAGCCTCGAAAAGAGCCGGCTATTCTTCAGGGTCGCTGAGATACTGCTGACTAATTGGATGAGGTGTAAGTCAAGCCAACAGGCCTCAGACTTTGATGTGACACACAGGAGAGAGAGAGAGAGAGAGAGAGAGAGAGGTGCTGCACACACGTCACTGTTTGTTCCAGACGCAGGCCCTTTGTACACACCTCCACCTGTTCACACGCACATACACACACGTGCGCCATGCAAATGGCAGTGATCCACTTCGTTTATGGTGGTTCATTAATTTTGCAGCCACTTCTTTGGTTTCCTTATGTTAAGCTACTTGCTTTTCATTTGCTCCTCCGTGTTTGTTTGCTGTTTCATTGTATGCAGGAAATGTAGACGGTAATTGATCAAAACTGATTAAATTTGGGGCTTCATGTAGGTAAATAAAGGATGAAGGTGTTTTACAGTAAATTAATAAGCAGATCTCTTAAGCAGTAAGTATATTTCTGTTATCTAATTGATGTGACCTGAGTGTCTGTACTACTCTGAGATAACCCATTTATAGGAAGCATTACACAAAGCAAGAAAGTCTATTCATCTTCTGTTTTATTTAATTGTTTTAATTATCAACAACAAACATGTATTAATGTCAGCTTCAGCAAGTATTAATTTAATTTAAGATAACCATGTTTTTCGTTTAAAATATATTATAATTTATAACAATTATGTCATCATGCATTCACAAATGGTGCACACAGCTTCTGAAGCCGTGGAGGTCACAAAAGAAGCAATATTCAGAATAGACCTTTAAATTATAAAAATAACTCATGCTATATAACATGAAATTGCAGTAATTAATGTGGGATAAAGGGCCTGCAAATTCAACACATACCTTAATAAAATACATCAAAAATAAGTCAAATCATATTAAGAACCATATTGTTACAATTAATATGTTTTATTAATATAATTGCATTAATTTGCTAATGGAGGTTATTAATAAAATAAATGAATATAAACCTATAAAATGATCATATAAAAACATATTCTTGTGAGGAGGGGATCATTATACATTGTTAGCTGTTTGAATATGTTATGTCTTGCTGATGCAATCCAGTAACTGCATATGTAAACCGGACGCTATTTATCAAAAATATCTCATGAAAAGTAGTGTGCCAAATAAGCAAAATCAGCAATTAATTACATTTTATGCTGAACACAGGTATTCCGCTCAGATTAGTTCTTTCGGCAGTACTAATTCGTCATCTAGTTTTAGTACCAAAGTTTTTGGAAACAACAGCCTGTGTAGTTTGGTGGCTGTGGAGGATGAGGCTGGGCCTCAGGACACTGTAGCTTCATCAGCTTACTCTCATGGGCTGTGTCCACTCCGGCTGCCTCCAGCTTGTCAAGGCTGAGCTGTACAACAGAGCCGGCTTTTATCACCAATTTGTTAATCCTGTCATAGCGCTGCCTTTCCAAAATGTCACTGCGAAAGGACAGCATAGTGGCAGCAACCGATTATATGTAAAGAAAATAATAATAAAAGAAATACTCTAGTTAAATGTGCTGCGGGATCCCTGCCTTTGTGATGTGATACCATGAGATACTTAAAAGAAGAAGCGTGTCACAAACTCTCACTTCTCCTAGACTAAAGAGTTCGGAAAAAAAGAGGCAGAGAAAAAAATGAGGTGGAGGGGAGTAAGGGGGCGTGTGGGGTGAAGTTACAGCAACAGCTGGTGTATCCTGGGATGCTGGCCAGGATGTTGACTCTCTCTTTCACTTCCCATCTGCTTTCATATTACCTACAATCCCTTGTCTACATTCACTCTTGCTTTTACTCTCTGCCCTTACTTACTGTATGTTCCTATGTCTTGACCTGCCTGTGCCTTATTTCATGTTTTCCCTTTTCCCCTCTCTTTTCTTAATCATGTGATACCCCAGTAGCTGCTACTAGGACAGGACAACGGCTGTCCTGTGCTGCACTGAGGGGTCCAGCTGTGGAAGCCATCAGGGCCCACTCCCTCAGACAGCGCAATCAATTTCTGTAATGAATGAAGACGATTCACAAACAAACACTGCTGATACAGAAACAACCCCATGACGGCTAGCTTCATTTAAATAACTGTTTCGAGACTGAATAGATTCAGGCACACCTCAACATGACATGCCTCACTCTGATGAGCCACAGCATATAGGACTTGCCTATTATCATATGACCCAAACAGCAGCTGCAGCAATCACAGATATTAACCTTTAAAATATTCAGAGAAATTACCAAAGCAGCTGCACCCGCACACATACTGTACATAAACACAGAGGGATCTGTGTGTGTTCCACAATTTAATGCCACATTGTTGCCTTCCTTTTAAATGTCACAACAGGACATGCCATATTGAGTGTAATTATGATATGAACACATTGTAGTCCCAAATGTTGTGCGCTCTATTCAGTTCAATTGTGTGCGCTTTGGTAGTGTTTTCAAATGGTAAAATCACACAGAGGCCATTGTATGTCGTAGAGGAGATTGACATGTCCCACATTGTTAAAATAATCCTTTTAAAATGTGTGAAATAATTTTGTTCCCATAATCCCTAAAATCCCCAGTAAGTATTACAGGGTGAGGAATGGATGGAAAATGACTATTTACACAAGAAAAGAGGGAATCATTAAGGGTATTTCGCTGCAAGGGTAATTTGACATGCAATTTGCAGTAAAATGCTTAAATGGTAAAAAAAAAAAAAAAAATGGAAATGAAATGAAATGGAAAAAAAAAGAATCCTCTCCATAGGCTTCTCATCTGCCTTTAACTAACTCATCTTGCCACCCTGCATTGTTAGAGGTGCTACTTGCCCTCTCTCTATTCGCAGTGGGCTTTAATCTTGAGCAGGTAGCACAATCATTGGAGTGGCTGTACAACTGCCGGGACTTTTTGATTCGGAGTGCTGTTTATTAGCTTGAAGCATCTGGGCGAGGATCTTGTGATTAATTGGGGTGAGCCGCCCCTGATATAACAAGGTCAGCCCTCGCCAAGCCTTCTCCACTCTTTCCATTTACATCAATTAGAACTAAGAGGGGTAGAGCTGTGCCTTGGGCCGACACACACACACACACACACACAGCTGAGAGATGGAGAGGACAGAGAGACAATGTGTGTGTGTAGCAGAGAGTGTGAGAAGGAGAATTATATATGAGAGAGAAAAAAAATCATATATGTTGCTCCAGTCAATCATTTTTTTAAATATAGCTCAGAAAGTGGCCTTTAATTAATTTAATGCAAATGAGACGTTTTGCTATATGTTTCTGTGCTGGTTTAGCCACTTTACTGCTATCACTGTACCACGTCAGCCAATTAGAGAGCCAGCATGTCACTGCTGAAAGAGAAAGGACGAAGGGACGTGATTAATCTGATAACAATGTAGATAGTGCAACGTGTGAATGAAAGAGTAGAGAGCACATTTTTGTGATTTTGTGCTGTTTTATTCTTTTTATTCATTGTGTTTTCATTATGTGTTCATCTTTATTATGGTGGTGCTAAGGTGGTTCTTCAGCTCCATGCTGTAAGCGACTGTCTGGCACACACTCTTTCCAATGTGTTGCAAATTGGGAGTGTCAAACCATCCCCTGGCTTTGTTTCTTGGTCCCTGATTAACTTTATATTCATTAGTAAATCATATTAGTGATTATAGGCTCATCAACTCGGGATCCCCTTCTGTGCCAATGGCAGCCCACCCACTCACTGACATTATGAATGCTATTATAGAGGCACACGCAGTCTGAAAGCTATCCAAATACAGGATGTACAGTAGAGGGCATTTTCTATTACTTCAGATAGAGGGCGGCCTTGTGTCAGCTACCTCCCTCTCTCCTTCTCTCCCTCCTGACAGTTACATGGAGATCATAGATGTATATTGAGAGGTAGTGTCTGTCTCTAGGTGATTTAATCTTTAAAGCTTATTATCAAAATGTATTTATTTGATTTTCATCATTTTAAAACAGTGTTGCAGTACAAGTGGTAATAAATAGTGGAGATGGAGAGAATTGTGATTTTTTGTTTTTTGTTCAACAACTCCAGTTTGTACATTTACTCAAGTAGTATACTTGGATACATTTTTATGTATTTTTACTTGACTTGAATATTTCAGTATGCTAATTTCTACTTCTACAACTCAGAGGGAAATAATTGTACTTTTTAACTCCACTTAATTTATTTCATTACTTTAATTTATAGTAATTTCACAAATTCAGATTATTCATAAAAACATTAATCAATTTAGAAATGATGAAATATATTATTGTATGATACAGTACACTTTTTTGTATAAAGTATGTTTTCCATGTTTATGGAACCCACTTTTATTTTTGGTAGTATATTTTATTTCTTTATGCTTACAGCTACTTTAACTTAAGTAAGATAAGTAAGAAGACATGAATCTTATCATCACTGCTGCATTATGGACTGGGCCTGTGGGGCCTGTGGGGCTGGTGGGGCCTGTGCTCCGACATGGGACAGCCAGGGAGCCACCAAGAGTGGTCTGAGGCTTCAGAACAAATTTGAATGTCAGGGCCCTCAGTGCACACACACAAGGTCCCACATGTTTACAACCAATTGGGTGCCCTGGACCTCTTGGTGCTCACAATGTGAGGGCCCTCAAAGCTGACCACAAGGGGCCCATGGGCCCCTTGGCTTTAAACACTGACCACTAGGGGCCTCTAGGCTGATGTGGCTTAATGTGGGATTTGACCACTACAGCTCTGGTCCCTCTGTACCAGTGTGAGGGTCCCTGGGCCCCTTGGTGCATAAAGCATGAGCAGGCCACCAGGGCACTCAGGCTCCTGGGTGCGAACATGGAGTGTAACACCACCCATTATGCCCACATTTGATTATCATTTCACAGCAAAGACTGCAGCAGACACTGTAGATGTCTGCCATAATAAGCCTTGATTGGTTATATCATATCGGAAAGAAAAGGAAGAAAAACAATAAAACAGCAGAATAGAACAAGGGAAAAAAAGATGGCTGACCACAACGTTTCCTCCACCATCAGATAAGGAGACAATACGTGGATGAACACATGTTTTCGACTGTAGATTATGACAGAGCACTGTTATTTCCTGTACGAATACACTTTCAATTTCCTGCCCGGCACTTTAGTTTTATTACATTGATAACACGATACCATCGGCCGTAGCCATGGGGACGAACCAACAGTGCTTACAATAGAAGAGAGTGATAAGAGAAATGATGTGAAAGACAGAATAAAAGAGAGACAATATGATAGGGCTGGAAACAATCAGTCGCTGACAGAAGTCTGCGTGCAGCCAGCAGGACGATCATAATTACTATTATTCAGCTATTAGTTACAAAATGTTATGAGGATTACCATTCTTCCAATTATGATTCTTGAGCCCTATTCAAGGCATTTTGATGAGGTTTCTTTGTGGATTGCATTTGTATGTACTCAGTATGAGTAATAGCTTTGTATTAAAATTGTGATATCACATCTATTTGGTCATTTGATGGGGAATGTTTGTCCTTGAGTGTGTAAAACTGAGAAAAACTATGCGTGTATGTGTATAAATGCTTATTGACGTTCGTGAGTATGTGTGCATAGATACAAGGACATATTTCTCTCTGTCCTCTGCCTTGTCCTTGTGTCCCCTCAGGCTTCACTCAATGACCCCTTGTTTTTACAAAGGTCCACAAACCGATTTCCTGCGCTGCAAATTTCCAGCCAGGTCCTGATCCCCACTTAGACCAATTGGAGTCAATTTGTTATTGCAAATATAAATTTGGTAACTTGTAATATCCAGTGAGCCAGGCAGGGGAGGCCACTGGCAAAGGGCAATGCTATTTTCACTTCTGACCCCTCATTGAGGCGAGCCTTTGTTAGCTTAGGCATTCAGCTGCCAATCACAGCAGAGTTTTTCATTAAATTCACTTGAGAAACTCCCCAGGTCCCAACTGGGCAGCCACCACAAGAATTCATGGGATGGGGGATTCTTCTGAAAATAACTAAGGAGAAAATGCTGACCTGGTTCTCATTGCTGTGTTTAAATATGTCCATGAGCAGCAAAGGGGAAGTATACTTCTCGACTTTTATGTTAATTCAGCAGTTTGTAGAGCAGACATTTCAAGGAATACTTCAACCTTAAAATGACCATTTGTAAATCAGTTACTCACCCCGAATTCTTAAATAACTCTTTTTTTCTCACCGGCCTCTGCGGTGAACATAGAACCCAAAAACATAAGGACTTACTCTGTTTTTTTGGATTTAACATTCACAGTGAAGGCATGCAAAAAGAAAAAAAAGTTCTGCAGGTTAGCAATTGATATATAAATTGATATTTTAAGGGGGAGGTATTCCTTAAAAGTTTTAGCATTTTATAAATGATGCAAAATGTAAATGAGTTTGTCACGGGGAAAGCCAGACTTCCTCACAATACATAGTTACAAGTAATTTTGTAATTAGTGTATATAGAGTAGGTATGGCTGTGTCTGCAGAGAGGGGGTGAGAGGACAAGAGTGGGCAGTAGGAGTGTGAATACTTGCTTGACTCTTTGGCCTGAGGCAGCGCACACATAGAGATACACACACTCTCTTTCAGTCCAGTCCGGTTCCCCCTGAAGCGGTTGACATTTCCCCCAGAAGGATAATTGAGGAATAACATTTGCGTTACAATTTAACATGACCCCTGCCTTTGGAAGCCCTTTCATATTACCTAGCTGAAGATGGCTGCTGACACCCACTTAGGCAGGGGGGATGATATGTGTGTGTGTGTGTCCATTTTTGTGTGAGTTCTCCACACTATGTTCACTTTACCATGTGTGTGTGTTTGCATGCTTGTGTTCTTTGCATGTAGGTATATATTGAATGTATGTGTGTGTGTGCGGCCAACATATGGGAGGTGGATGGATGGATTCAGGCTCAGTGATAGGGTATTGTTGATGTTAGAGGAAAGAAAGGGAAAAGAGCTTATTATTACAATGGCAGAGTCAATGTCAAGAGGAGCTGCACTGACCTTTTCAAGTCTTTGCCTAGCAACTATTAAAAAAATGTATCAAGGCGGGGGATGGTGTGTGTGTGTGTGTGTGTTTGTGTCCACGCAGCACTGTGCACATTTGTATGTGTGTGCAAGACTCAGAGGTAGTGACATGAAGCAGCAGCTAAAAGCTAAGGTTAATGGATTGACTGTTACCTGTTCTCGAGGCTTAACATTGGCCCGTACACAAGGGGAATCATCCACGGCTGCTTCAACAGCCTCAGTGCTTCTGCTGGAAGGCTAAATTAACAGAGCTGTGGCTTGTTTGTTTTAGGAATTTTGGAGGGTTTATCTCAGTCAAGGATACAAGGTCGAGACACAGTCTTTAATCACTGTACCTCACAGTGATGGCTTTATCCTGAGGTGGTGGGTGGTGCTTTCACTTTATGCTGTGTACACAGTGGACATAATCCTCGGAAACAACTGTGCTTTGAAACAGACATTTTGGCAAGTTTTAACACATTCAAATGGCTGATGGCAGGATGTAAATTCAAAATAAAGAAATGTAGCTACAGGGCAATATTTCACACTTTAATTTAATAAAAGACAAGTATCTGAGGATATGCAGGTGGCAATGCTCAGAGTCTGCCTGAACAAAGAGAGTCTATTGCAGGGCTGGTGAGTTTATTGAATTAACCACTGTTTATTCTTCCATTAATCTGGTAAAGGATGGCTCATAGAGATGCTTTAAAATGGCTGGCCGGATTTCATATATTTCGTAGAATAATCCTTAATCCTGGCATTTTGGTGATGGTGATAACTGTAGGTTCAGTTTGTCAGAAATACCACTAAAGAGCACCTTGTTATTTTTTACAGAATGTCCTCCCCCAAAAAACGACCCATTAAGTAATTTGTACATGCATCATATTACGATCCATAGTTATCTTTATGGAGAGAGCCATGGAGGAAGTCAGGTGATGTAGTATAAAGAGCGACAAAGTCGGAGGAAGAAGTCGGGGTGGTTGGTGAAGCACAGGACTTTGATCCAGCAAACTGCTATTCATGTCCAGTACAAAACCAAAAGTTATCATTTATTTATTTAATTTATTGTTAATGACCGGAATTATGTCACAGGTGAAACTATGTAATTTACTGTGAAGTTCCATAACAAAATTACTTTTGTAAAAGCCAAACGACAATTTTTTTTTCCTAAACCGAAGAAAGTTTTGGTGTCTACATCGAATCAAACTATGACTGATCACACTTAGGTGTGAGGAAGTGTTAATTTCCTGCCACTGGTAGTGGGGATCATTTGGGAAACACTCCTGTAATTGTTTTAAACGTATATATGATACAGATATTCTGGACGACTTGCTGGTTTCTTAGTGCAACCAAAACAACTCAAGTTGTAGTTCAAAGTAGAATGTCAAATCAAATCCAATATGGGGATGGCGGACCCCGACACTAACAATGAATACGTATATAATCATAATCATAAACACTCTTTTATATAGTCCTTTTCAAATATAGTGTTGTATACACATAAAACAGGTCAAGCAATTAAAGGCATGGACAAAGAGAACAATGTAGAGAGGGAATTAGAGAATCAAAAGGCTAGGCTATTGCTGAATAAATGCCAAACATAAATAGAATCATGAATGGTGCTTAATGTCATTAACATCTTACTGGTAATAACTTCAACACTATTACTTCAAACATGCAGCTGCAACTTATGTGACTTGGCTCTTGTACCACCGGTGTGTCTGTACCAGTGTAATGTTCTACAATGACCATTTTTGTAAGTATTCTGTAATACTGATTTTGTGTCTTACCATTATGTGTATCCTGAATGCTGCACTATTGAAGGTTGCATTATAAAGTAGCCCTTCTACATTAACCACATCTTCATTCTACAATGCTTTTCCCATTCCTCTTCATCAGAGCAGCCAGGAACACCGTTTCACACCAGCTCGCTCCATACCAACTGCCTCCCACTGATAAATGAGAGGATTAGTGACTGGTACACTTTATTAAAAAGTAATAACAATTTTTGTTGGCATCCTTCACGTGGTAAGGAGTGCCATGAATCACAGGATATTGGCTGTCTGTATCTGATGAATGCATCGTTTACCAGCCGAGGAGTTATTTAGTAGCGGCTATTAATTTAAATCACATTTATCTCCCCCCTCTAGCTCGGGATGCGGGGAAACACAAGCTCTGCAGTGGAAGGAAAGCGGAGAGCGAAGAATTAGACGTCCCAGAATGGATATCGAGGTATTATATCAAGGTAATTTCCTTCAGCGTGCCGAAAATGACATTTGATAGTATTGTTTGATAATATTGCTTATGCAGAAATCATGTTTAAATGCTTGATATTTTGTGTTGACTCTTAAACTGAGTAGCTGCAAGTTTCTCGGAACAGCAAGGTTCATTTAGAAATCTATTTATTTCAGCTCTGTGCTAATCTGCTAGCTAAAAGTGAGTTGGCTAATTGCTCTTCATTGTCATTGTGTACCAAAGCAGACTACAATGTGTTTTAGTCTGACAATAAAAACCTTTGTGCTGAAGTAGCAACATCAAAGGCAGCTTTACTTGGAATAAATGTGTTTCTCTTACACATATTGTGTTACTAATTGGTGCTATCTATGACTAATCGTACAACTCATAAAAGCCTAATAAGCTCACACACACACACACACTGTCATATTTGGAAGCTCCAGTCACTGTCTATCTTTGATATCTCTCCCCCACAACACCATGTCACGAAACGTTGGTGGTCCCTCATTTCCTTTTTCCTGTTAAAGGGTTTGAAGGCTATCCAAACATTAAATGGGGAGGCTCACAGCCTTAGCCAGACATATCATCAATTATTCAAGGCAATAACAATGTTGCAAGACTGAATAGTTTGCCTATGGCTATGCATTTTGGAATTTTGAGGCAGCCACACCTGAGCAGGAGTTAGGGCAAGCAAAAATTAAATATTACACTGTTTCTGTTTGTGCCAGCATCCATAAGTTCCAACCACAAGATGAAGTGTCCAGAAAAGACCAGAGGCTTTCTGTGTCTTTTATATGTGCATGTGATATATCTTTTGGTTTAAGTTGTCTTTAACTAAACTACATTTAAATTGTGATAAACTTTGTTACTGTAGCTCACTCAGTACTTGGAAAATATTCACTGAACAATAAATTAGTCACTTTAAGGGGTTGTACAATAGGACATTTGAGCAAAGTTGACATTTACAGCTCTGATAATAAGGTAATATGTGGGTGTAAAACTGTAATGAAGTCGCCTTTCAGTGAAAATGACTTCTCGGTGACCTTAAAGCTTTGAGGCCGCAACCCAAATTACCAGCTCCCTCATAAACAAGCCCAAGCTCATATTTACCATAAGTCTGGGCTTAACTTAATTAAATAGGCAGATATGAGCATTTAGGCTGGAAATGTGTGCACCTACAGCTTAAGTATATACTACGTCATGTTTGCTTAACCTTCCTGTGGACTCCAAAGGTGCGTCTGGTAATTGAAACATAACAGAATTAGGTTACAAATGTCTAACAGAGCCCTGTGTGTACAGTAGAAGCCCATACACCACTGAGCTTAGCACATGTTTTCATTTAATTAGTTTTTCATTTGGCCCTGAATGCCTTGTGTCAATACAGGCAAACAAGTTGGTGGAGGATTTTCTGTGTGCATGAGTTATATCCAAATATAAGTGTTCATTTTCATTTTCTGCTTACCTCAAGCAAGATATTCATGAATGCCAACTGTGGCCGTCTCTACAATGTTAACTTTTCAAATAAATCAACAACTTACTTTTTCAAAAATATGCATTGTCTCATTTAATTTATTGATTGAAATTGACCAGACATGACTAGTTTCTGTTGCGTCCTTGTCGGTATGATCTTGACAGTTAAACATTGTTCAGTTTTTTTTTTCTTCTTCTTCTTCTCTTCCCACACAGACACCTGAGTAAGTGTGTCAAAAGTGAAGCTTGAAGAAGTATGAAACGTTAAAAGCAAAGGTACGTCTGGCTACAAAGTGCTATTGATCTTTTCTTTATCTTTGGTGTTAAGGAGGAATGCGTCTCCCCTGTCAACTTCTTCTGCCTTGAATCTTCGCTGCACACAGGCACAGCAGCAGTTCCCAAAGACACTCTCAGTTATTGACATTTGTGTAACTGCACACTTCATTTTTATTGCTGTTAAATCTTCACATTCAGTATGACAGACAATGTAAAGCTGATCAACAATTGACTTCATTGTTGAAAGGACAGGTCTGCATATCTGCGTGTTATGTTTCTACCTGCCTGCCTGTTCACTCTCACACGCTGTATATTTTTGATTTTATGTGGTTTGGTATGTCATATCATGTTCTGCAGAAGCATTCCAAACCACTAAATCATAGAAATAATAAGGGATAAGTAGTAACTGTTACCTTATTTTCACTGTAACTTTGGCAAAGTTGACTTTTTGGTACTGTGGGAGGGTTTTGTGCTACATTGCTGATATGTATCTGTATTCTCACCACACTGTCACTCCGTCCTGATGATTAATGTAAAAGAGTTTGACAGAATTCCAGGCCTCATGTCCCTCCTGGGCGACGTGTGATAATCTGCCTGCTCCAGGCAGCTCTCCAGCGGTAAGGGAAGCTGCGTAGGGCCTCCTGTCCCAGGTGAAGAGCCCCAGGGGCTGGGGTGTAGAGCCTGGAGGCTGCCCAGGTGTTCGCAGTTATTACTGACTGTCTGTCCCAGCAGGAAAGGAGAACAGCACAAATATCAGTGAATGTAATGTTTGCGCTCACTGTCAGGTTAAAGCTCTCAGTCTGTCAGGCTTGTCTGACTGACTTTTTTTGCCGCTTGTTCTCGTCCTCTTTGACCTTTCACACGCACTCAGACAGATACTTTGTTTCCAAATAATGTTTAACATGACATTTTCATAACTTTTACCACCTAAAAGCACTGTTGGCGCTGTTTTCTGCCTGATTCTGCCATCTTTTAACACCTTTTGAAACCTTTTCATGTGTAAATCACAACTAAAAGAGCACTTTTTTGGCAACAAAAAAACATTTTTTTGTGGAAATTACTCATATTTTTTCAATTAACCAACTTCAATAATAGTAAAACTGACATTGAACACGATGTTACTGTATCTGTACTGTGAAGGAATGAAAGCTTGCAGAGAGGCAGCATAATTTCTAGGGCGCAAAGCCAACACTAGATGGCTGCAGATAATGGAGAAAAGGAGCTAATGATCCGCACATACTGTAGGCAGGGTGACAGAGCGAGAGGTGGGAGGAGGTGGGGATTTGAAATAAGAGGGAAGAGCGAATAAAGCAGAGGGAGACTCAAGTGAAGGGAGAGATTAAAGGAGAAAGAGCAAAGAATGGGACTTCTGCTGTTCAAATATTATATTTTAATAGGCAGTTATACAATGCTATTATAATAGATCTATTCACACGTCTGTTCACATATTGAAATGAAAAGATACAGCAGATCATACCACTGCCTCACATTTGAACATGTCGAGATACATTTATTACTCATAGTCTAATAACCAGTTGGGAGTGACCCATATCCAAAATCAACACTTCCCACTTTGCCATGAATATAATGGAACCACAAATCAAATATGTATCAGCTGTAGATTTATTATGACAGGAGTTCAGATAAGAGAATATTAAATAAAAAATAAATCAGATTTTGGCCTATGTCACCAAAAAACAGTTTTCTCCATAGGAAAATTTCAAATTATTTGATTTATTGACACTTTGTGATTTGCTCTCATACATTTCAGCTCATAAATGTGTTTGTGCGCACAATAATTTAAAACATATGTGCCCAGTTATTGACTCCGATCTGCAGTGAATGAAATGCCCTTTGGTGTTTCACGTTTTTGATTCAGAACAAATCTTATCTCACAAATACTCCACCAGCACATACTGTTATATGATTATTAATTCTTTTCATCTATGTATAATGGTAAAAGTGTTACAGAACAAAATAAAGCACCAGAGGTGAAAATGCACACCTGTGAGCAGCAATATTTCAAATGAGAATATAGTAATGTTTCTGGGCCCGAAATGGGTGGTATACATCTCTTTGTCTATGAAAAGATTAAGCTATTTCACAATCAATAGAGCAGTCAGAATACATTTTTATTGGGTGCATTACACCGCAAATGAATTGTAGAGCTTGGTAAAAGCCAATTGCATAGGTGATGGAATATCTGTGAGCGTCTGTCTGACAATTGGTTATATTTCCAGAACATGTAGATTAATGGTGTTCACAGCGTGCCACATCTTGGGCATTCATTACACACACACACACACACACACACACACACACTTGCACTTCATTTTATACCTTTCAACACCCAAAGAAGGCTGAAGCGAGAGGGATAACAAGAGTCATTGATTATCTCTAAAAGGTGAGAGGAGGATTATAATCTCACAAGAGGGGGGGAAGTCTTGAAAGTAGTTTAAATATGTTCCCAGCGCCTCTGAAATATTTATCACTTTCGAAATGCAATTGGTGCATTTGCTAGGAGTTTATAGCATTTTCCTCTGCAGCTGCTGAGGGAATAAATGGGAAAAGGGGGAATATAAAGCATACGTCTTTATCAGGATTGGCTCAGACAGACTTATTAAGGACTGCTGTGGTATGTACAGTAGTGGAGACTCTTGTCTGTGGCGCAGATCACAGCATGAACATCAGTAGAGAGATTGCTCTTATAAACTGTGGGGTATAAGTAATGTAATATATTTCCATGGTTTTGGGACTCCTGTGTTATTTATGCTTTGTGATTTCAGGGGAACTATCTCCATTATTGAGATAAAGAGGCTGGTTAAAGTATAGGTGTGCTCGACAAAAAAACTTGCGCCGTTCTCTACACTTCACACATCTGTAAGAAATGAGAAAAATGCCGCCAGGCAATCAGCCAACATGAGTCATTTCAGATTATTATTTAGATTGATTGGGTGTGAACTCTGTGCTA
The DNA here is from genome assembly GCA_903364295.1 of Serranus cabrilla. NCBI lineage: Eukaryota > Metazoa > Chordata > Actinopteri > Perciformes > Serranidae > Serranus > Serranus cabrilla. The sequence continues at coordinate 233,099 of CAFUXE010000089.1, forward strand.
ATAGTGTTTCTATTGAAAAGCTAAATGGAGTCAAGCAAGTTTAAACATTACAAAGATGTATATAACTGGCATGTCACACCCACAAGTAAACTGATCCTGAACTCATTTAAATGTGTTTTAATCATTTATACCTCTCCTTAACATTCACGTAAGCATGTTTCTCTCTGAATGTCAAACCAAAACACTATTAATATGTGCAGCTGGCACCTTCATTCACAACAACACAAGCAGAGTGTTTGGAAAGCTGTAATTGAAATTATCCAGCCAGATGAGTGGAGCAACCTGACTGACAGAATGAGGGAGGAAACTCATTTTAAGGTATATGGTCACACTCGCTGGTGTATATTTTTGCTTCCTTTTGTAAATAGGAAACTGATGCCCATGATGGCAGCTGAGTAACAAATCTGAAAGTAGGTGCGCTTAAAAATAAATCAACTTTAGGATTTCACAACGCCTGTTCGCTGAGTTGTGAGAAGAGTTCATTTTAGATACCTGAGTTCAGAGCAACTAGACATACACACGCGTCCACACACTTTGCTCTCATGCACACACAAGTTGATAATCTATCAGAATGAAGGTTAGGGGGAAGTTTGATGCAAGCCCAATTCTGGTATCCTTAATTCTAGGTTAAATTGGGAACGTTGGGAAATCGACATAGTTTAATTATTTTGTAAAAAAAGGAAAGACATGCTTTTGTGTGACCCCTCCATCCACCGTGCTGCTCCCTATTCTGACTTTATCGCTCTTTATACTATCTGACTTCCTCCTTAATGACTATGGCCACTAGAGGTTGCCTCTGCACAGGAAACATAAACATGGGTCAGAATAAGCTGTTTGCACGGGCGAACTTTCCTGCTAAACAAACTGACGGTTTGTCCTTTTCTACCAGTCTCTTCATTGCATTACTCCTCTGTCGTATTATACTATATATTCCATTTCTATGGCAGTAATTGGATTTGATACAGAGAGAAAAAAAATGCTAAATACCCCTCAGAAATTTTGATTCTTGAGAGCTTAAGTGTCTCATTTCCAAATGCTTCCACACAGCATCCCCCACTCCAATTGTAGGGATTTAAAGAAATCATATTCAAGTAAATCCATATAAATAGGAATTTGGGTTCACATTACATTATAGACTGTTCTTCTGCTCAACGGCTGGATTCAAACCCTTGTGAAAGTAATTATTTTAAAATAGTATGTGATGACTGCAAAACAGTAAACTGTTCCTTAAAAGGTCCTTAATCATCCCTTAGCATT
>CAFUXE010000089.1:242675-254707 GCA_903364295.1 Serranus cabrilla
TTTTTTTTAAGGAAAATCCTACATAAAATACCTGTAAGGTGAATAGGAGATTACATCCTGCTAAGTATTTACAGCTGCACGTTTCTCCTCCCTTTCTGCCCGATGTTACCTTGCGAGGCAGCTAATACGGATTCCTGAAACCACTTGATTGCACGAGAATCCTGCCAGAATAGCTTGCAGTGTGGACATGGTATTGCCAAACCTCCACTGGTGGACACATTTCTACTGTTGCATATTATGTACCGTCATATTGCACAATGCTAATTCCTTTGTTGTTCCATAAAGAGAGAAAATTGCTGCACCCGTGATAGACTTATCTAAATAAACACATTTAGACTTTCTCTCTGGTTCTTATTTTAACAGGTGGCTGAGTACATTTGTTTTAGTTCATTTTGTAAAGTTAACATGACTTTAACTGCAGACATATCAGGTTTGATTTACAAAGGACGTTGAGTTTCTCATGAGCTACTGTTGACAGAACAGTTGCGTTAAGCAGTTTTGGCCGACAGTCTGTTTTGTTGTGTTGCATGCTAGTGCTTCCCCATTGAAGGATGACTCTTCTCAGGCTTGCCTAAATCATGCTGTGCACATGATAAATAGAGAGCTATGGTCTTAGTGGTTCATAGGAGGTCCAACCGTGACCCTGCAGCTCCCCTGTGGTACTACAGTACTGGGCTTTGTCCTGGAACAAACAACTAAAAACAATGTGCTGAAAACTTTTGACGAGAAGCTTGATGAGAGGAGGTTTAAGGCACAGATTATTCTACATTGATGATAATTGGAAAAAATTATATCTCTGCAGCAACTTAATTGGAATTCATTTTTTTTACATATTTAAATGGACCAAACGGAAGTAAAGGAGAGAAAAATACTACTCAACTGATGGTGTAAAATCCAGCACTTTCTTTGCAACAAGTGATTGGTCACGAATAATTAGTGTTGATAAACTTATGAGGGTATAATCACCAGCCTCCTAATGTGATCTCCTTGGATCACTGCTTAAATCACCCCACAGGAGAGGAAGAGAGGGAAGAGAGAGAGAGGCGTACGAGAACAGTGTTATGAAACTGAATCTCATCCCTTATTTATTTATTTCCCTCCCAGCTTCTCCCTCTCTTCTTGGGCTAATTCTAATGAAGAGGCCTCAAATGACTTCATTTAGAGTGAAGTTAATTGGGTTTGGTCCTACACGGCTGCACTTCCTGCCTGGATACTTTCCCCATGCACAGAGAGGGAGGGGAGGTGGGCGCAGATTATGAAAGAAAACAGATAGAGATTGAGGAGAAGATAACAAATAACAGAAAGACGGCGAGTGAGATGAGAAAATTAAAGTGAACAAGAGAGAATGAGAGGAAGTGACAAACGGAGAGAAATAGAGATGAGTAAGGGGCTGGGAGCCCTCATATCAGGCGCGTCACCCCCGTTAGCCCAGGACTGTAATTAGATCTGGCAGCCACCCCATAATGATAAATGCTGGGATGATGAATGGAAATGCAAATGTGTGTGAAGTAGCCCCAGCCATCAAAGGGGGAATATCATTAACACTTTCCTCTTGTCAAATCCATCATTGTCAAGGGTGGCTCCCTGCGTCCCCCATGTCCCACCAGCTACACAGGGCCAGCTTAGGAGTTAAGGAGCAGGCAGTGAAGGGTGGGATGAAGACAGTGGAAGAGGAAGAGTGTGCCGCGAAGGATGCTAGTATAGTTGTGTGTGTTTATGCCTGCGATTAGATACACAAGTGACTTAATGGACAATCTGAGTGCTAATTAGTGGTGTCTAAAGGCTATTCCACTTCTTGTGTGGCATATTTAATTTTTATGAGACCATGTCATTTTCCACACAAGGGAGCAGACAACAAAGTGTATGAGTAAGGTTATGCTGCTAAGAAAGAGGCACAACATGAGAAAGGAAAGTTTTGTGTTTGACCCATTCATCCACCATAACCTCCCTCCTCCCTGGTTGGACTTTGTCACTCTTTATACTGACGCCAACCCCACGGCTTGTACTCGCAAAGGAAGTCTAAAGCGGCAAAAAAGATGAGTAGTCAAGCTGATAGAGGTAAGTATTCCCTTTATGGACATTGTTATGATTAATTTGTTTACAGTGTGACTTTCTTGTTCATCTTTAAACTACCTCGCAGTCAAAGTTATGAGCCTACAATTAATTGTACTGATTTTTTTTCCTGTTAGACTTTGCTGCAATGATTCCTTTGTATTCCCAATAAAATGGCAACATTAAAAAAGCAAAAAGCAACCAATAGAAATTATTGCCAAAGCTACGTTAACAAGACAAAAGTTGCAATAAACCAAAATAATCCTTTACAGTCCTGAAAGTTTCCAATTTCATGCTATTTTCCAAAGTTTTATTACATGATTAGAGTATTCAGAACAGTCAGTAGGCAACAGAGGATTACTGATAACACACAAACCACTGGGCAAGGGTATAACCATTAGCGGGGACTGGCAGGTGACAGGAGCAATGCAAATATCCATGGAAGAAACAACAGATGTTTTTCTTCCTGTCTGTCTCTTTCTCTGTTCTGCTCTTTTTCTCTCTCTCACCGTCCCCGTCTCTCTCTCTCTCTCTCTCTCTCTCTCCTCCAGACACCTGCTACATCACTTGAGCATCTTGTTCTCTGCCCTTGCCAAGTTCCAACACTGTGCCAAAAAAGAGCCACCACTTCTGCATTCAGGGCAGCGCGGCCTTTACTCACATTATACTGGATTTGATTACAGAGGACGTGCATTTCTGTGTCCAAACAACGTGTATCTATAGCCCCTGTCAGCTTTTGCTAAGCTAACCATGTGTGTTTATGTGCTCACATGTGTACTTGCCGCCCTTTAAGTGTCTTTCTTGTCTAACCTGCTGTCTCTCTCTCTCTGACTTTACGTTGCTCTGCCCATACATGCCTCTATCAGTCAGCGAGGGAGTGTTGCAAATGACTCCTGTCTGCCTGTCTTTTTTTTATTTATTTTTAAATGCAATAACTGGATTGACCTCTGAGTCACAGACGCGATCTAATTACCTGCTCAAGGACGAGTGTGTAAGTAATACATGAGTAAATCTCACACCTTTAGTGGCAAACACAAACAAACAAAAAAATGAGACAGGGACACAAGCTGTTCAGATAATGTCAGTGTACTTGGAGTAAATAAAAATAGAAGATTTTTTGGTGTCATAAACTATTAGGAGGGCTACAGAGCTACTTTTTAAGCAAAAATAATATAGATTTAAAAAAGTCTTCCAAGGTCAACAATGAACTTTAAATGATCTCCTACAGTGTACACAGAGGGGTTCAATGTGAAGTTACAGGACTTATTTCTGTTTTTAAACTGCTGCATTCACCTCTAAACACTTAGACAAATGTTTAATTGTGACAAGGAGGTGGTGGGGGGTAGAGATGTAAATCAGCGAAGCAAGCGGTGGTGTCTTTTACAGGGGTTGTATGAGCCAGGGCAGCTTTGTCTGACACCTTGCACTGAATTATTGAGTGGAGGGGTGGGAGCAGAGAGGAGGACGCCGTGACATTAGTGCTTGTTGTTGTGGCTGCTGCTCAGCCTAGCTTATAGCTGGACTGAGATGACGTGCATGTGAGAGCGTGTGTGTGTGTACATGATAGTCATATAGTGAATGGAAGGAATGGGGAGGAACTGTGAGGTCAAGAGAGGTGAAGTTATACCTGTTCTACCTGTACAAAGCCTGTCCCGAAATGATCTTTGACCCAAGTATTAGAAATCCAGTTTTGCAAATGAAACTTTACGTGAGTGATGCCACTTTAAGATGTTGTGAAAATGTGTCAGACACCCTGCTATCCTCTTCCTTCTTTGACCCAGACACTGATCTCATCTGCAGTAATAAGTGGGGCCTCTTGGTCCTAATCAAATCACTCATTAACTATTTAGTGGATCAAAAGTTCAGTGGACCATTGTTGCTGCATCAAACATCTATGGCAGCTACACCACTTGAACTAAACACACACAGACACACATTCATGCAAACACCAGCAGCAAACGCAGGCACACTGGAGCCACAGAGGTGTATATGCACTCAGTCACACAGAAAGACACACAGACTTTGATGAAGCCAAATTAGAGTACAAGAGTGGGGGTGGTTGGCCGGTGTGCAGCTTATAAATAATTTGGTATTCGGGCGACTCTGCTTACCGCCGTCTGTCGGCAACTAAGAGGTCATCTGGGCGACTAGCAGGAGAGCAGATCAACGTCACTCACCTTAAACAGGACAGGATATGAACTTTTATTGTGTGATTAGTTCATCAAGTGACTGTTTTATTTCCAGTAAAAGCAATGTCAGCCTGGGCAATATTTCAATATGATCTATATTCATTGGAATTAATATGAGTGTACATATTATGACAAAGTTATATATCATTGAACATATACTGACTCAAATTTCTCAGAAAATGAATGAATACATACATTAATTTCTCTGTAATTTCACTTGAAAGCTATTTCCATTTTGCACAAATTGTTAAGAAAATAAAATACTTTTATTTCACAGGAAAACACAAAAAATAGATTTTTTGACATGGACTAGTTATTCATTGAAATTATTAAATTAAATGAAAATGAAATTAAATAAATTCACAGAAAACATGCTCCATCCTAATATATAACCTATTTTGACTATATCGCCCAGCCAAAGTTCATATTAATAACACAATAATTTTATATATATACATATATATATATAAAATGGGAGAACGTTTGTAGGAAATGCTTTGTGCAACTTTTAAACATTAGTTTTCTTACTTGTACATGTGGTTGATTTTCTCCAATCGATTGCCAGTAGTTCTGTTTGGTCCCATTGTGATCAAATATTCCCTACATGGGAGAAATATCAGCTGTCAAGGATGGCACCTGTCAAAATGAGAAGGCAGATGCTGACTGCAGACACATAAAGCCATGTCCTTTGTGCTGCCTCTTTTAGAGGGTAAGGGATTGTCTCTGGACACCGGACTGTATGTATCTCACTGTCAGGTATAATTTGAACTGAACTGACAAGGTCTATACTACAGGCTCTTCATTCACCTGTCCGGTTTAATGTGTGACTGTGGTGTGTGCGTGTGTATCCTGAGAGCAAGGTGAAACATTTCTGACACAGCAGAGGGTTAAGAGATGCACACAACACACTGTACTCTACTCATCCTGTCTTGTTTGTGTTCCAGCAGGACGTCTTGAGAAGAGTTTCTGATGGACCTATCCTCTGTTTAAATCTTTCATGGACAGACGTCCACTGAGGTTTGCAGCGACGTGTCCTGAGGATATCGGCTGAAGCTAAACACTCTCTTACTGTAGGTGGTCACTGCTGTATTACAATGCTTCCCCTTGGCCGTCAGCCCTCTCGGCCCCAGAAGAATGTCCAGTAATGGAAGGGACTGGCACCTGAAGGGCCCAGGAGCAAATGCAAGCTAACATGAGAGGAAGTTAAGGAGACATGAAAGACCATTTGTCATTTCCAATAACAGGCCATGTAACAACCACGGTGACCTGTGTTTTTGTTTTCAGCCATGACTTATTTAGAGTTATTGCTATGTGTCTCTGACCCCAGAGAAACTCTTCTTCTTCCTCGTCTTCGTCTTTGTTTTTCTCTTCTTCTTCTTCTTCTTCTTCTTCTTACGTCTTTGTTTTCTTCTTCTCCTTCTTCTTCATTGTTTTCTTCTTCTCCTTTTTTGTTTTTTTCGTCATTGTTTTCTCTTCTTCATCGTCATCATTGTTTTTTTGCTTCTTCTTCTTCATCATCGTATCTTTGTCATTGTTTTCGTCTTCTTCATCATCATTGTTTTCTTCATCATTATTGTCGTCTGCTTCTTTTTCATCTTTTCATATTTTCTTCTTCTTCTTCATCATCTTTGTTTTCTTTTTCCTCTTCTTCTTTGTCTTTGTTTTTCTTCTTCTCTTCTTCTTTGTCTTTGTCTTCTTCTTCTTCTTCCCCGAGTGTATGGTGTTAAATCGTTATAAATAGATTAACCAGTGTTTTTAATAGTACGGCTACTGCCTGAATAGTATCGTAGGACCAAAAGAATGGACACAGAACAAATCTTTAATAATAATAATAATAATAATAATAATTGTAATAAATGTGATGCAATGCATTGCAAAAGCTCAGATATACACCAAATATATTTCTGTTGAGGATACTTCTTTATTTTTTGTGTGGTCACTTGACACTATGCTAAATGTTGAGGATGAGGTTTGCAGTGGTGTTCTTAGTCTACAATATATTGTTTTTGACTACTTAATTTGCAAGCAAACATTTATATGTTTTTTTTGTTTTTACAGCAAAGGTGTTTATGTGTTGTATGGAACCAAATCAGCTAAAAATGCTTTGGAGCTTCTGTATTTAGCTGATTATTGGATACATTTTGATAAACACCATCTAGTTCCAAATACATAACTGAGTTACACAATGTGTAAACTATTCATTTATGTAAGAGACATCAAAGAGAAGCGCTTTAGTCTGAGATATTAATATGTGTTGTGTAACTTCATGAGTCAACTTCCCTTTCATTCTCCATTAGCCCTCGAGATATTTTGTATGACATCTGTCAGTGATCACATTTAAAAAAGACATTAATGTAAAAGGAAGAGAGAATTGCAGAGCCATTCCTCCTCTGCTGTGTGGACAACTGCTTAGCAACACAACCCCAAATACATACAAACACACAGACACAGACCCACACACACACACACACACACAAGGCACACTCTCATTTCTCCAGGGTTTAAGCTTTGATGTGACGCCGTCTTAAGCCTGCCAAGGAGACTGCATCAGGGCCTCAGCCAAGACTCTTCACCTGCAGCTACAGACATCTTGTCAGGCCCCAAAGAAGTGTACACACACACACACACACACACACACACATACAAAGTCACCCTCCCGCTCTATGTCTATCTCTCTCACACACACAAACACTCATTAAATGGCTCTGCCTTAGATCTTCTGCACAGTGTCAGTCTACTGATAAACTATCTGAAGCAATGTTTGGGATAGAGACACACACAGAGAGGTAGGAATTAAAAAAAACAAAGCAAAAACAGTGAAAGATTTACAATGTTTAATGACATTGGTACGTATTTCCTCCAATTATTGTCTTTTTTGAAGGCACACACACACACGCACACACATGACCTCCAGCATTAAAAATATCTAATATCTACCACCTATGGCCCCTTGAATTCAGTCCCCTTTAAAGCTTCACACATACAGTACACACATCCGTACATACATCCTATATGGTGCTCTACTGTATATCCTCTTTTCTAGCTGCGTGGATCGGATATATAAAGCGCACTGTGTAGCCCTGAGGACAGGACCGGACAGTGAGAGCAACACAGCTCAGCATGTTTGCTGCAAATCCAATTATTACTCCCCACCTTTGAATTCAGGAGCGGATCCACAGAGTCCTAAAGCAATTATGAGCCTTGGTGAAGGAAGGAGAGAGTCACACACAGACGAAGAGCAAGAGGGAAAGAGAGAAATTGGCCAACAGGTTAACTCTGGATTGTTTTTGGTTCACAACGGTGACATTGGTTTGGAGTTCTGAGGTATCAGTATCACTTATTCTACCACTTATATCTTCCATTCAGCCCAAAACTGACTGCACTTTATAGCTTCAAATTAGGGTTGCAGTTGGGCATGAGTGAGGTTATAATTTGTCTTTGTAAAAAAAAAAAAAAAGAAAACAGCAAAAAGTGATAATTATTTGTCTGTTTATATTCAAAACTTGATTCTTTGGAGTCTAAGATCCAATATTATGACAATTCTGGCCATTTTGGCTCCTCACTGCACACCAGGCCAGAATACAGAAGACATACCAAGAGAACACTAGCCACCATGTATACATATAATAAATCTCATCCTAACTCTATACGGTTCATACAGATTGAAAAACATAAAAAAGGCAATAATTCTTAACAGGGTGGTACAGAACCAAACTGATTTTAATGGAGGTACAAATGTGGATGGTTAAAGTGAGAATGCTTTTGTGTCTCCAAGTAACACTTGCACTTAGCACTGAGACCACAGCACATTTTAATAAGAGTTAATTTGAACATGTAGATTGTGTTTTGACTAATAGGATTATTACACACATTACAGGTATATCATGCAGCATTTTCCTAAAAAAAAAATACAGACTCATATAAAAATTATCCCTCTCAGTCATCACTAAGGATGTATCTAGGCGTTACTCTCTTGGCACACAGATATAGTGTAGGGAAATAGTGGACACAGCGCCAAAAAATCCCCCACAAATATAGTAAGGCGAAAAGGCAAGTAGACAAAGCTTGTTCCAAAACAGGAGTGAATCTGGGGTTTGCATTTAAAAAAATTAAGTTGGGGAGGAGGGGCCAAGTGTTATGTTGAATGTTGTGTTTACAAACAATAAGGAACATTTCCTGCGTAGTATGTCTTTAAATTATACATGCACACACATTTTAATATACAACTTAGAGAAGAGTAATTCAAAGGTTAACTTGACCAAATGCACTAAAATTGTCCAATTTATTGTTCAACAACATAAAATAAAAATAAAATTGTGTATACCTTTGTTATTAACATTTAAATAAAAATCACGGTTACCTTCTCTATCATCACATCCGCCCTATATAATTGTTGGCTTGACAAAGAAATGGAATTTGTCTCCAATATAATTATCTCAACTGTCACATTGTGGTTGAATTTGCATATACAGTAAGATCACATGCTGGGATGTTAAACAAATCACTTGGCATTTCCAGTTAAACAACATTTAATGGACTGATTAGCCTTATTAAATGACTAATACATTCCAACATGAAAAGCAGCTGTAGCTTTTATTATAGACAAGCAAGACACTCATAAAGGTGTCATGTGTCAGTGAGAGAGTCACGTGTGGAATTATGTCAATTACACAAATCAAACACAACCACACCCTTATGGAAAAATGCTGCACTTGCACTGGAAATAATCCTTATATTCAAATATTATTTTTTTTGGATATGCAAATCAAACTGCAGTATTCTAGGACATTTTGGCTGTCTTGGCATGGACCAAAATAAATATGAAGCTCGGCTGGGTACTGTCTGGGTGGGATTTTAAGGAAGTGTTTTGTTAAATTACCCAGACTAAGTACAGAACAATGCCTTTGTTGATTTAGTGATGATTTGCTGTTAAGCCAAAGACAAAGCAAATTCCTCCATATAGACAATATTCCATGATCCCTATTCAGACGTGTAATGCCACCAGGACATAAAAGACAACCAAAGGTCTTATACAATCAAAACTAACAAGGACGGCACCACATATTGCTCGTGCTGCATAATCCCGACAAGCAACCTTTTGATGACGATGAGACGATCATTGTTGTACAACCCTGAGATGCTTTGAAAGAGCTCCTAATGCCTCGACTTAAAATATTTGACTTGGCACCTTTTCCTCTTTCTGACTCTCCCTGCTCGATTTGCATATCAGTTGGGAGGTGGTGAGAGAAGACGAGAAAAAAAAAACGAGTCAGACAGAAGAGTATTGGCAGCGCAGGTACATCAGATGATCAATCACACTGACAGAGCTGAAATAAACAGAATGGAATGAAGATGCGGCGGCCTGTTTGAGAGCCCAGGTGTTTCTCTCCCTGATGCTTATCACTGCTGTTTAATCTGTCACTACTTTTCTTTTCTTTATTTTCCCCTCTACTTCTCTTTCGCTCTCTCTTTTTTCTCTCCTTCACTGTATCTGCCATATGAGACAAAACATTTCACAACTTTTTTTTTTCTCTTCTTAAAGCATGGTAGAGCCTGGGAGGCAGCATTAGACGCCAATTTATGTGCAAGGACAGTTAAAGTCAAAATCAAACCTGGGCTTTTTTTCTCCTGGATTCCTTTATAAATTTACTGTTGAAGAATAAGACGATTTCACATCTCAGAACCTCCGTGTTTTCAATTGGGATTGGATGATTAATCTCTACCTCTTTTTGTTTAGCAAGCAGATATGATCCTCCTTTAACTGTTATTACAAGAAAAGCTCAAAATATGTATGCACAGTGCTGGGTTTGTGTGTGCCATCTGGGATCGTGTTTACATCAAATCAGACAGTGCGGGGAAAAAGCAAGTAATCCCATTCATTTGAGTGGGGGTAGTGCATCAGGCTGCTAAGTGGATTCCAAAAAAAAATGCAGTGGGTTTCCATGGAAAACTCGAAAGAAATTAAACGCTGATCAAAGTCATGCTCAGGCCACCAATCGATAGCACTTTTATTTTATTTTTTAATTTCTGTGATGAAGTAGTTTTACAGTATTGTATTACCACATGTTTTGTCCAACACTTAAAAGTCAAAAGTTTCCCACCAATTGAAAATATGTTCAGGGTGAAGCCCTTGAGAAACTGCAGTTAAATCAGCAAATAACATACTAAGGCTGGCCACCAACATAGTTTCTGATCCAAACCATGTCCTGAACACTGGATATGAATTACTGCCATCAAATCAAAGATATACAAGGTTCCACAGTTCTTATTTTTTTGATTGGGTTATTTTTATTCCATAAATGTTCAACAAATCAAATGTATCTTTTCTATCATCACCTCAGCATACAGCTGGCTTAAAACATGAATTAATTTAGTTTAATATAATCACCCCAACTGTCACATTGTGGTTGAATTTGCATATACACTAACATAACATGCTGGGTTGTTAAAAACAACTTGGCATTTCCAGTCAACAACAATTATAACCTACTTAGTCCAGCAAAAAATCAAACACAACCACACCTGTATCAAAAACAGTTACCTTCTCTATCATCGCCACCATAGGATATAAAAGGTGGACTGAAACATAAATTGATTGACAATAACATTACCTCAACTGTCACATTATGGTTGAATTTGCATATACAGTAAGATCACATGCTGGGTTGTTAAAACATGACTTGGCATTTCCAGTTAAGCAAAATGTATTAGCCTGATAAAATGAGTGATATAGTTTAACACGGAAAAGCAGCTCATGACATAGACTAGCAAGACACTAATCCATGTCAATAATAAAACTGATCTGATGGAAAACAATCATTGTGTAATATATCTGTGCTTTATTTGGGAGTAACACGACATAACACATGGGTTATCTGAGTGAAACTCCCCCAGCGCCCCAAAACCCTGCAGTGCATCTCTGCCCCTCCTGAGCTCATATGAATGCAGCCTATAGCTGAAAATGATTTGTAGGGTTTTTACTCTGTCAGGGTCAAAGAATCAAAGAAGCCATTGGCATCACATGACTGAACTAAGAAACAGACATTAAGTAAGTTAACTAATAAAGACATCATCACTGTAATACTACAATGACTTGGAAACAAGGTGGCTACTAATAGACTCCATTTCAAATCAGGTGCCAAAATATTTCATGTAGGAAAAGGTTTTGCTCTTATGTCTCTGTATATATTGCACATAGCTAAATACAGAGCATGCAGTCTAATTTTTGACTTCATTATGCAAGCATTTTTAATCTTCATCATCAGCCTATCACTTTCTACGGCTGAATTACAGCAAGCAATACGTATTGGCCCCAAAATTGTATTCATATTAAAGGATACAATTATGAAAGTCAAATAACATGTTAGACAATCTGTGTGGCTCCAAAGGATCGTGGCTTCAGGATTGGTAAAAAGTTGTATGTTGTAGCAGCAGTGCATAGAAATTCTAAAATGTGATATGTGGCTGAATATTCACAGCCCATCTAAAAGAATTTACCATAATGAAACCCTAAATTAGTTAACTGCCCTATTTTACTGCTGTTTGCCAGTTACAAGTGAACAAATATGTGCACACACACACCTCCGAGTTCCCATGCTCAAGTCAGCTTCCAACACAGGTCACTGCAAAGGCAGGGCTGCTCACTCCTTGCATACCACTGACCACAGGGAGCACCAGTGTGTGTGTGTGTGTGAGTGTGCAGGCTGATGGTTGCCAGCATCAAAAAGCTGTGAATGCATATACAGTATATTTGTGCTGTTTTTAATATGTGTGTGCGTGCGTGTGTGTGTG
>CAFUXE010000089.1:260716-273372 GCA_903364295.1 Serranus cabrilla
CTTTTTCAGGCTGGATGGTTTGTGTGTGAAGAAATGAAGAACACAGATATCACTCATGCTATTCCCAAGGCCTGTGGCAAAGCTACGTGGACTCAGGAATGTTTATATATATATAAACATTCCTGAGAAAATTGTCTGCCTTTCCTGTAACTACAGGTCATTTTACTCAAAGGAAGAAAACAAAACATTGATTTGAGTGACAACATCTTAAAAATTAGGCAGTATCATCTTTACTAGATAAACAACATTGTGAAAAGATCGAAATAACATGATTAATGTATAGTTCAATAAAGCAATATATCCTTAGTTTTCCTGAATTTTGTTCATAGGCAGGACAAATCCATTGTTTTATATATATATATTTGAAAATGTGTTAAACCTGGATTGGAACTGGATTGAACTTTGACCTGCTTAACCCCATTACTGTGACTAAGCCATTAATATTTAAAATGAAAAACACCACTGCATAGTGTGTTTTGATGATCAAAGCTGAGGACATACAGAATATCAATTATATATTATACATGCAAACATTATCAAAGAGGCGACATGGCAATATATGATGAATTTAAACAAAGGCGTTCTTCTGCCATTCTGTTAATCGGCACTGACGGTTTATGAAGTTTTAATTTACACCTAATCAGATCTTGTAAGCCATGCCCAGTCGCCTCGGACTGTGCAGGGAGGCAGAGGGACCGAAAGACGGGCTCCTCAGAGACCAGCACTCCACTCTCATTAATGTTCAGAGGTTTGTGCTCTTCCTCGTTGGCACAGGGCCTCTTCAAATGTACACTTTAAATAAGTCAGCGTGTAATTTAATTGTTATTTCTGTGTCAGAGCCTCTTTGTTACATGGTTCACAAATGAAATTGACATGCAATATGAGTTAAAAGAGAGGGGCTATACATGGAAGGCCATGCGCTGGATATGAAATGTGAAATGTTTGCACCAAAAGCAGATGGGATACTGATAATTTATAGGTTCTTCCATTCCACACATTATTCTCCTGATGTTTGGCAGCTGATGCAGGACCGTCAAATGACTTTACAATATTGGATGGCATGACGAATTAACAACATGAAAACGTCAAATATTGGCTGGCAAATAGTTTGTATGAAAACTATTTAATCTGAGAATTTCTGACAGCTGCGACACTTATTGAATAACAGGTTTGAATATATTCCCAATCATGGGAAAACAAAGAGGAAAGTGGACAACGAGGCATGAAAAGTGTTTTGCTGACTATGCAAGTTGTTCCCAACTGAGGGGTCCTATACATGAATTTCCTCAGATGGAAACTCATTCTAACAATTTGTCCAACACCACATGAATGCAGCACAAATGCTGTATACCTCACAATGTTAACAAAAGTTGAAATCAGTTTGCCACAATCAGCCTTTAGGTCCAAAATGTAAATAGTTAATTCTTGGCCCATGCCAAACCATTCCAGTAAGTGCAAGTAGTTTTTCCCTCATCTTTAACATTCCCAACTTTACATTGATTCCTGGTCTACATCTCTGAAATATCAAATATAAATGTGATTTATTGGCATGATTTATTCTTTCTGCCATTAGATTATACATTTCTCATTTGGTAAGTAATATCCTGCAGTTATATTATAACTTATAATCACAATAACATGGTAAAAAATAGGAAAGCAACTATGATGAAATCTGTAACATCATTAGCACGTTCCATTTATTTCCACAATACCGGGCCGTACGGCTGCCAAAGCAAAATGATGGGGAAAGATTCCTCATGTACTCTATGGCATCGTTTCAAAACCATTTGCAAGTCTGACTCTGTTTTCCTTTTCCATTCAGCCATGATACCCAAAACTGACAGGTTTCTTTTATCTGTATTCACGCAGTTCTAATAGAGACGAGACAGTGTGTTAAAGAATCTTCCGGATTCTTCAAAATAACTTGTCATCTGTTGCAGTGTAGCTAACTGTGTGTCACATGATCCGTATTCCAGGATTTAAAATGCTTTCAATTCTTTGAAGTGAATGTCTTTATTTTATCTACACTGTTTCAGACTTCTGACGCTTTGGCAAGACACATGGTAAAGAAAAGGATTTTTTTCCCCATCACATACCATATTTACCACGACACAATAAAACCAAGCCAGTCTAAACAAGTGGGTGTGTATTGTGAGAGGACACTTATTTTCTTTTTCCATTCTCTCCTCCTGAAATTGTTATCTTTATATTCATCATTTTCTCTTAAACAAACACATACAAGCACACTCACTCATATGCCACACATTAATTATCACACCTGGGTCAACTTCTATGAACAGTACGTTGACACCTCATTTGCTGGGAAAAATAAATAGTAGCCCGCTGGAATGGTTTCTTCTCCGCCAAACCACAAAGCAGGCCTGAGTTTGAGTTGTTTTCATTTGGCACAGTAAACACTTAGAGTGTGGTACTATCAACCTGGCAGCCAAATAACAAAGATGGGCTAAAGAGATTGAAGTCAGGTGAAGGCATTGCACTTGAGGTTGCACTGACATGCTTTTAATTAAAGCTTTCCCACACATCTCTGTTCCAAAGACCCGTAAGGTAAAATGAGTCATTTCGTGCTATGTGTGTGTGATGAAATGTGCAAATGAAAGTCAGAAAAAGCTGTATTTTCCAGAGTGCTTGACAGTAATGCAGAGTTTTTATACAACCTGAGAAAGGAGAGAGTATTATTATTGGAAGAAAGTGCTGAAACCACACTGGGTTGCAAAAATTGGCAAAAATTACATTTTGCACGGCAGAGCGAATTGTTCAATAGTAATACAATGAACAACAAGTTATGAAATGTCACTTTAAACATCATTGAGGATACAGTTTGAAGTTTATTACTATTTATTAAGTAAAGTAATTTATTTATCTAAATTTTACATACTATGATCTTTTCCTAAACCTAATCAGGAAGTTAAATTTCATAACATTAACCATGTGTTTACAGCGTTAAATACAACATACGTGTTTTGGAATGGTCATGTGTTACATTTTGGGGATCACTGACATCCTATTCCGTTGTTTAAGATGAGGACATGTTAATAGATCAAAGTCTTGAAATGAAGCCTTTAAACACTATACATTAGCGAAATATTATTGTTGCGAAAAGATAAAATACTTGTGCATTCTGATCGTCAAAACCCTTCCTTCACCCCAGCCATCTTTACTTGAATGACAGTGTTTATGTTTCCTTGATATTTGATCATCCCCGTCGTCTCTCTTGCTGAATCTTAGACTCCTCTCATATGTGATCATATAAGTCATACCCCTCAGAGGCCAAATGTCCTAACTGCATACTTTCTCATGAGAGCGAGAACTCAATCTGTGTGCAGTGTGAAATCTACGATATGTCTTAGCAGCCCCATCAGCTGTGCCGTTCATTCACATACTGTATTGTTGACTCAAAATAAAAGATGGTATGGTTTCAAAGATGAGGAGAGCCGACAGATCAGATTCCAGTTAAGATACTGTCAACTGCAAAGTGTGTTCTCCAAGGAATGTCACATTTGTGGTCTTTGAGATGTGCACTGGCAAAGGAGGAATGAGATAGAATACGGTTTAGTTTCTCGGAGATGGGCTGAGATAGAAAACTGTATTGCCTGCCAGTATGACCTTTGTTTTGCAAGCAGCAACTTCCCCAATCCAGAGAGTATCTTCTCCTGTGGAACCTCATAATCCTCTACTGCTGCATGATATATCTTTTCATCTCATCTTCTTATCTTGTATAAAACCTGGAGTCTTGGAATCTACTTGGTAGCAGTACAGCTGCGTGTCAATCAACGATTAGCCTGAGATTTTATCAAGTTTACTTTAATGTGTGAATCAGCGCTGTCACAAGGTCATGAGCAGTTTCTCATTAAAGTCTTACACAGTGCTTGTTCTGCTCGTGTTGCATGCATAGCAGATTTACATACAGTAGTGATTGTCTGGTTTATTAACTACTGCATCCAAATGTTTCTACATGTTGCTGTGCGAAATTAAGTAATATCAACTATACAGTCCTTTCAATAAAATAAAATAATAAAGGATGATGATTTCATGTGTGTTTATGTACCCTACTCACCACATTTAAGTGTATGTTGTTGATGGTAAATATGCACTGGGATTGTGTATGGGTGTATATATGTGTAATTATTATTTTACAATATGTTTTGTTTTAATAGTTATTTTATTGGTTTTCATTTTATTTCATTTTCTATTTTTATTGTCTCTTGAAGAACTCTGGAACATCTGTTTTGAAATTTGCTTTATAGATAAAATTATTGTTATACACATTTTTTATTTGTTTTATTATTATTACTATTATTATTATTATTATTGACAGCCAATGTAACTGTGTAATGTGTTTCTAAGAATAAAATATAACAACAAATAAGACAATCTAATGGGGTTGGACGTAAGAATTTTAGCAGTATAACTCATCAGATTTATAAAAATTCTTATTCCAACATATGAAAAGCACTTCTGGATTAAGCATTTGACAACAAACAAAGCTTTAGAACAGTCGAGTGAGGCCTCTCCCTCCCTCTCGCTCCACTTCTGTTCATTCAAACAGAAGTAACAGCAACTGCCAGCAACACATTTTGACATCTGCTGTTGGTGGCAGTATTTCATGACAAACATCCACACTGCCTGTCTACATCCACATTTGACACGAATGTGTAGCCGTCATCACCGCTTCCACAAAGCAGCTACAGGCCGGTAAGCCGCAGATCCTATTTTTGACCACAGCCGATAATTCTTGCAAAAACCAGAGAGTCAATATTTTATCACAGGGGTACAGCAAACACATGCAGATGCATTGTTGGTATGTTTTCCCCTTAAATATTGATTCCTAAGCCACTCTGCAGCCATCTGGTCTGTGGAGTATATTCTGCATAAAACACACACACACACGCTAGCGCACACACAGGTGCGTGCAGGCACACACACACACACACACACACACACACACATTGCCATGTGTGCAAATGCCTCTCTCTCTCACACAGACTGACGTAAAGATGAGCACACATACATAAATGTGCACAGACACATGCACATGAACAAGGACACACACTTGCCTCACACACGTCCTTGCACAGTTGGAAGGAGCCTTTTGTAAAAATGAGAAGCAAATCACATGAAATGAAGTCCAATTTGTTTTGTCCTAGACTCCAAATGTAATTTTACGTGTCCACTGTAAACCGCCGCCATGTTGCCTGCAACAATCGCCTTGTTCCACTCATTTCCCTCTTTGTCTATATATGTCCCGACTGAAGGGCCTTTGGACGGCTTCAGGCTGCAGATGTTGCTACAGCACCTCCTTCCTCCTATACAAGCACTTTTTTCCGTCAGCGTAATTGTATTAGAATGCACCTCCAATCCTCTGTAACAGAAAGATGTAAGCCGCTTCGCTTGCTTGTGGAGGGATCAACAGTCTCTCTCTTAAAAGCCTTGCAAAGCTGTGCGTGTGTGTGTCTGTGTGTGTGTGTGTACATACGTGTACACAGACTGTGCACTCTTCTACACACGTTCCCTCACCTCAAACACAAACACGCACATACACACACGTACAATCACAGAGTATAAGCAGAACCACCTCTGTGTAGTGTGATTAGGTATAGCTGTCGCCGAATTGTGCTGAGCACAGCCAGGGCATTGCTGAGGATTGGGTTGCCCTGTCTCCACAGAGAAAGAGAGAGAACACACACAGAGACACACACACACACACACAGAGCCTGTCTGTCTCCACCTTGTCTTTAGCCAGTCGCCAGGAAGCAGCTGGCCTGAATATCTGAGTGTCTTTAATGAATTGAAATCTTTTGGGTGCTAGGATTCAGTGATTAAATGCAATAAGACTAATATTCCTGGGTGGGTTGGGAGTCGAAAGAGGATTGTCCTCAGAGAGAGAGAGAGAGAGAGAGAGAGATGGAGGACAGTAAACAGAGTGAGAGGAAGGGAGAAGGGTGTGCTTGGCAAAGTGCAGTCTCCCTGTTCTCCTTCCCCCCCACCCCACCTCTTGGGGAATAACCCTATTTAGAGCAGAGGAAGAGTACAATTGGAGAAGGGGACGGAGGGAGGGGGGACGTTTGCTGTGGGGGGGTGGTTGTGACTATGGCTTGAAGATTATGTTTCATGTAGATTGTGATGGAGACACACTGAGGAACTTTAAATTTGACCTTCCAAAACTTATAAATTAAACATTTGCAATAAAGCTGCAGAGCGACTGCACTGAGAAAAACAGTAACTCACAGTAGATGGCATATTGTCACAATAATATCAGATTATCTGAATGGTATGAGACTGGATGTTGGTCCACTTTGATGAATAGCTTGAAAACCTTGCTACACAGGTGAGTCATGTATTGACCACCACATTTGATGAACTGGTGGCCCTTTAAAAAAAAAAAAAAGATTGACAAAAGTTGTATCCTCTCAAACTCTGGATTTTGAATGGGTTTTGGGTGGATGCCTGAAATAAGAGCTGTGGTTAGCACAAGCTTAAGAGATGTTTGTGTTGTATTTAGTAAAAAAAAAAAACACTTGTGAATTTTTATGCGTCCTTAAAAGGCAGTTGTTTATAAGTGAATGAGACTACAGTGGTTGTTGGGGACATTAAAGGTCATCACAGCGGACACGGACGGGAAGTCTCTCACTAGTCTGCTTTACAGCCTCTAGTCATGTTTTTCAGTGCTCTTGCAAACTCTTGTAGACGGTACATTAGGTAAATAAACTATTTATTTGGCTAAAGTTTCGCTAAATTAGTCAAAACTGTTGGTTAGCTTGTTGGAGACCGTCTGAAGAATAACGGTAGTGACGTTCAAGCCCTGTGACTGTGATATAGATCGCTATAGCATAGCTTTATTGCTTCAAACATCATAAAAATGGTGTCCATTTGTAAAGATTATCCTACTGAACAAAACCCTTAAGCATCAGAAACTTTTGCCACAGAGCTTATTTTCTGCAATTATCCAAAATCCCATGCAAAAATCCCATGGGCGAAATTCTTTCAAATGCTAGACCCCTGATGATGCATCTTCTGGGTTGGCCTAAAAAAATATCTAATTTTGTCTGCTCTCTGTAGGGCCTCAGCCTGGAGCCCTGTGACATGCCACTCAAATGTGTTTAAGCCTATCCTTATAACATCATAAGAACAATGTGCAGCGACTTGGAAACCTCTGTGGTCGACAAAAGAGTGTAACGCTGCTCCAAAAGGCACAAAGTAATCTATTTGCACTTACTTGATTGGCCGACACTTGTTTTGCCAGATGACATTGGATTGCATAGAATGTTGAGCCAGATTCTTTGCCAGACAACCTTGCATTTTATTTGCTGCCCTAATTGATTTACACAAAGAGGCTGCATTTTTCTGATACAGTGCCATTGTTGGTTGAAACAGTCAAAGAAATGGGACCCATTTGTCATTTAGATGCTTGAGTTTTTAATTCACAGTTTGATAAAGTAGGACATTGATAATATTCCTGACAGTAAGTTGGGAGAGAAAATCCTGCTAGTTAATGATTTAAAGCACTTTGAGTTTCTTTGTTGTTGAAAGCTGCTGTACAAATAAACTGCCTCACCATACGCCTCAGTCCTCAAATATCACCTTGGCTGCTATCCGAGGGTGCACCGAGTTAAGTTGGTGAGAGATTACCTGTTGGTTCGAATGGCTGTGCAATTTGAGGAAACTTGGTAGCTTCAACTTCTGGCTAAATAAGAGAAGGCCAATGCCAATATTCAACTTTTTGCAAGCAAAGGTTTATAGCTTATGATCATTTTTCAGCATCATTTTGCTCTTTTTGTCATCAACACTAGATTCTTTTATAGCCAGCAATGCCCCTAGAATTAAGGCAGTTCCTGCAACTCATTGTCTTTTCCAGTGCCAAAGTCCAAAACCAATGTAGAATGGCAGCATGGTGGAAAGGGTGTGGAGGTCAAGGGAATGGATGGGAATGTAGCATATTAGACTTTTATATAGCAGACCAGATCTTTTCTCCTGTGACAGAGTTTGATGCCTAGCCTTAACTGTATAGAGACTGTCCTCCTCCCCAAAAAACAACAATTACAACTCATGTTTACATTTATTGTGGCGGCAACCTCCACTGTACTAACTATGATCGGAGCACAGGGGTCAGGTGGAATTGTAAAGATCAAGGCAATACGAAACCAGCTACATGTACCTTTTAAACAACATTAATCAAATGTTTAAAACTGTGATGGATGGATGGACGGATGGACGGACGGACGGATGGATGGCCATGCACCCAACCTTAACTAAACCATTTTCAACTTGCATTCATCACAATATTTATCAAACTTAATCATACCATAGTTGATAAGAGACATTTTTTAGTTGGCACTGGATATATATTAAAAATCAAATCTGAAAATGAGCTGATCCTGCATTTTACAGAATTTCCCAGTGTTGACATCTTTGTCCTGTAATGTAATCTGATTGTTCTGAAAATCATTGAAAAAAAATCCGAAATTAACCTTCATGAAACTGAAGATAGTAAATGTGTAACATTTGGATTCAAATAAAAACTTGCATTCCACTTGCCTGTTATCCAGGTCATATCTCTCAGTCAGAGCTACTGGACTTGCTCTTTGGTCTTAAAGATTTCCCCGAGTTCATCCAAGAGGCTTCATCAGCTGCCTTTGATTTATTAAATCAAGATATAATGTGAAGTGATGCAACATGTTTAAAGAGTATTCCTAAAATGAACATTTTGACAGATAATATATAGCGCCTCGAACTGTGCCTCGGGGCATGTCTTCTGGGTTATTTTCATTAAACGAGCATCTTGGGTCACAGTTTTTCTTCAATACATTTACATCTAATGCAGTTTGATTTGCACGCTATCCCATTACTCAGTGAAAGTAGCTTAGGTTGAAAGCTGTAGAATCAAGTGAAAAGTCATGACACTAAAGTGTACGCTTAAAGCAAAGCTTCATTTAATTAGCCGACAAGTCTGACAGATACTATTTAACATGAACCACTTCCCTGATATGTCTCGCAGAGTACGTGATGGGAAAAAAGGTTCTGTGCAGACAGGTTGAGCTCATTTATAAAACACTCCAGACAGACAGGAAGAGAAAACGTTGGTTTTCGCATGTCTGCCTCATTCACTTGTTGGACTCACTGATCTTAAAAGCTGACAGTTATACAGCAATTCAGGACGGAGGTTTAACTGAGTGTTAACTGTACTTAGACGCATATCACAGTGTGCAGAGAAGTACTTGCATACTATGGATATACAGAACACGGGGCTACACACACACAAGACACATGCGGTAAAATTGCCAAAATGTTTAAGAAAAATAATAATCCAATAACAATATGTAGTCACTTGAGATTTAATCACATCTGGGGTTTTGAATAAATCATGCAAAATTGCTGCAATGCATACAAAATAGATGCTGAAAGTTTCAGTATTATGCAAGATTTTCAGTGTATTGCAGGATGTAACTCTTTTCTTTCAACTCTATTTACATGTTTGATATATTTTGCATTAAAATTGTATATTCAAATGATTATTAATTTACTTTAGAGAGAGCAGTAAGTCACTCAAACCAAATGATTTAACCTCATGATTTACTAAACTGAATCTTCGTCACGGTGTTCCTTTATTTCTTTGGCCCACAAAAAAATTGTAGTTTAACACAGATGTTGTGTCCACAACCTTGACTAAATCATGAAACCTATTACAAATATAGAAAACAAAGAAAACCATGAAATATATGGTGGAGAAGTTGGCTCATCGGTGGAGTGCATACGATTAAAGTTTAGTTCTTGCAACGTAGTGGGACAGGGTTCGAATCCGTATCTCACTGTATCTCTACCACTATCAATTGAATCTGTGCAAATCATTTATTCACTAAACCAGGAAACAGGTTTAGTGAATAAATGATGATGTGCATGAAGTATTTGACTTCAACGACAAGAATTAGCACCAGATTAAAACAGTGTCCTCATCGCTCCCATGGATCTGATAGAACCATCTTTACATAAATAAATAGAAACATTTTAGTTTTCTGCATTGTTTTGTTTTTTTTTACCATTAGAGGTTCAAATAGCGTTTTTTTAGTTACACCTTCTTTTGCCCTCATCTTCTGCAATTATATAAGGCTTGTCCTTTTCGGGAATTGGCGCCACCTATTGCTTGACTCTAATAGCTGCATAAGGGCAGTGGATGGAAACAAGCATTCATTCACATTTAAAAAAAATTTGGTTAAAATTTGCACTTGGATGTTTTTCGGCATAAAATTACTGATGCTCTTTTTAATTACGTCTTCTTGTAGCGCCCTCTTCTTCTGCAGTGGTTTAATGCATTTCGGACTGGACAATTAGCACCACCTACTGCTGATCTCAGTAAACCAAATCGTAATATTCGCGAAACGGCAGTGGTTTGAAACAGGAATTCACTCACATTATTTTTGCAGTTTTTCCTCGAAATTCTGTCAAAATTTGCAAGACATTCAGATGAAAACTTGGCTATTGTCTTCTTTAAAGTATGTTTAAAAAACTACATAGACAGAGTGACCCTTTCCAAGTTTGTGCGTATGCATGCATGTGCGTAGTAGCGCATGACTGTAGTGACCTTATTTACAGTTAGTGTGCTGTAATGTGAGTGTGTGACATAATGATGGCGAGAGGGACAGTGCTAACTCTTATATAACAGTAGCATCATTTTACTGTCCTTGTCTCATGTCACCACTCCGTCATTCATACTGGTTCTTACTTTAGTCTTCTGATTCTGACACATGTACAGTAACATTCAATTATCAAAACATGTGTGAATCATGGAGGATATGGAATTGTATACTGACATAATGATTGTGTATAATAACATGCTGTATTGTCACCTATGTTGTATTATGTGTTTGCATACTGGACATGCACACACACACACACACACGCACGTATTTTACACCTCACCTTTTACATTCACCTTTACAGGAGTTTTCACGGCTGCTTCCAACACAGACTTCCAGTTTTTGCCTGATTTACAGCCCAAAGGTGCAGTCCACTACCCTGAAGTGTTTACTCACCACAGGCATTAAACATAACTGTCAATTAGGAGTGGAAGTCAGGGCTCCTAATGGCCTTGTTTAGACGCTCGTGTGGACAAGCATTAGCGTCTCTCAGTCTGAGAGAGAGTGTGTGTGTATGTGTATGGTAGGTAGAGAGAAGCAGGCGAATATCAGTGTGTATGTGTACCTTGTGTGTGTGTGTCAAAATCCTGCACAGCTTACTCCCCTTGATCATCCAGAGTAGTGAACATTTCACCTGACACCTTTACGAGAGGACAGGACCCCGGACTCATTTTTAAAGTCCCCCGTCCACTTTGATGTGCGTTATTAAACACACCTGTACCTGATTTGTACGCCGCTCTCTTTCGTCTCTCACTCTCCCTGAATATTAGTGCTTCTTACGCTTAAGTCTGAACATCAGCAGTATTTATGGTTCGCTCCTAATGGCTGGATTTACCATCAAAGATATAAGAGAGTCAGACAGAGTGGAATTAAAGAAAGGTTCAATTAAAGGGTAACATGCTTTTTATAATGTTATGCTTACATGCCAACCAAAGGATGACAAATATGAAAACATTCATTGGTGGCTATTAAAATAAAGTTTATGAATTTGAATTTCTAATTGAAAACAGACATTTCTGTGGGTTTTTGTCCTTAAAAGAACCTTTGAAAACATTTTCTTTACAATTTTCTCTCGATGGATTGCCCAGAGATGAAATAAAGGGCTTAATATGCCCACAGGAGATAGAAGTGGAGCTCTATTTGCAGCCTGTCATGCAATACAAAAGTTGAATTTCAAGTTTCCTGTAACTCCTCCCAGTCTAACACCCCACCACTTAAACTACTACAATTTCTGTTTGCAAAACATAATAAGCCTGCTCTAATAAAAACTTTAGCTGCATTGACTTCCTGTTCGAGCGGCACACAGGTGCGCGTCAGAGATTAATGTCTGAAGCATTTTGGAGGAGAAAGGGTTGATGGGAGGATAAAGGATACAAAGAGCTCATGAATTATCTGCATATACGAGCTGCTTATTTGATCAACGATAAGGCGAATGAGTCCACTTGCTCTCCAGTCTACACTCACATGAAGCCTATGAGCCCTGCGATAGCATCAATTTAGCTTGCAATGACAGCTAGTCCTTAGCATGGATGAACACACCCTCTTTGGTAAGCTATATGATAGGATTATGACTGTATTTGATATGCAATGCATGGAATTAAAGAATATATAGATAAGTTGAAATTGTCCCCTCGCTCTAAAGCAAAGGCTTAGCTGGGCCTTGTACTCTACAGTAGACTTGGCAGTACAGTAAATTGTCTGTTTTGCCCTTGAGGATCAATATCGAGGCCGTCAAGGGCGCCCTGGCTTCTTCTGCTAAGAGTTAAACGAATGTGAGGCAAAGAGCAGGTTCTTCAAAAGGGCCGGAAATGCCTCTGTACAATTGTGACTAATTGTGGCATAAATTCACAATCGTTTCATAACGGGCTTCACAGCTTGAGGTTTGTCATGTGCAATGGACGCCTTGCTCCCATTTTCACCTACCATTGCTCTCAATCAAACAAAGAGGTGGGGTGGAAGTTTCTTTTCATGTGTTCAAAGGCAACCGGTTGCTGAGCAATTTTTTTT
>CAFUXE010000089.1:273401-294179 GCA_903364295.1 Serranus cabrilla
TTTTTTTTTAACAGAAACAATAACTCTTTTTATTGAGAACAAATGTTGACATTTGGAGGGTGCAGCAGCGGGTGAGAGAAAGGGAGGGAGGGAGAGAGAGAGAGAGGCAGGGCCCCTGTGTGCTTTGGAGAATGCCTCTGGTGCTATTTGACAACAGTGCTGAGTCCCCCGAGGGAACCCACCTGAGAATAAAGCATGCATTTCAATAAATCAGCTCCTAATGAAAGCATTTGGGCTGAAGAAGAAGAAGCTGGCCAGGGGCTATAGTGTGAATGACTTCTATAGGTGGCTGCCAGTGAAAGGTAAATAAAAGGTAGGTAAAGTATAGCAGTATCAGTCAGAGGTGATCAAAAGGAGAACATCCAATTTAAACAAAAAATCAATAATAGTTTAAAAAAGACCTCTTTGATTGTTTTTTCTCTTTAAGAGATTCAAAGCATTACTGACAGTTTAACACTATTCACAGCAGAATAAACCATGAATTGATGTCACAAAGGCTTGTGTCAGCCTAAAAGGTGGAGTTTGGGTGGGTTTACTCTCCTCTATCCCTGGTGGCAGCCAAATATTACTTTTACTTGGATGAGGAAAAAGGGGGGGAAGAAGGAGAAGGAGGAGAGGAGGAAAACCAAGGTGAAAGGGAGTCCCTTGAGATTTGGACAACACTCAAGCTCAAATTCAACTGGAAAATGAAGGATTAGCTTTTAGTCTGGCTGGGAGCGATGGTGGAGGCCTCCTCTTGGAGGATGGGAATATTATATATTTGATCTTTGAGTATTTGACACAAACCACAACTGTGGGTGATGGAAATCATTTTGTCAATCATAAAAAAATACAAAAAAAAATAAATAAAAAATGGTGTGTAAAAGTGTTTAAAATAATCGTAATAATCATCATAATAATTAATTTCCTTAGACCTAATCTCTTTTTTTCTAAATTGTTCAATTAGCTGTGTCCTAAAGCCGCTGTAATAACCAAGCCATGATGAAAAGCAGAGGAAAGCCTGTCCGATTAGGGCCCATCACACAGCCCATTGGAGCTGGCAGATGCTTAGATAGACTTTTATGGATTGCTCAATGCCGTGCCGTAATGAAGCAGGCAGGGCTGACCCATCCTGAACCAGGCTCAAAAAGCTCCAGGGACGGCCCCGCTGGGAGCCCATAATGCCCGATGCGTCCCACGGCTGTATTAATCACACTGAAAAATAAATGTGTGGCAGGGCGAGGGGAGAGAGGGGGAAAGGGGAGAAAAATTAAATAAGTATGTCGTTTATCCCAATCAAGGTCGCGAATATGTGGCCGAGGGAGATTCCCTGACCAGAATGAGGCCCTAAAAGAAAATGATGGTCCATTTAGACAGAATGGATTGTGCAATCTGTGGAAACTCATAATGTTTATGAAAAGCGAGATTCATCAAGCATTCCCCATCTGCGTTTGACTGACAAAATAAAAAAGAACAATGAGCAGGGTGAATAAAAAATGCCTCAGAGTTAAACACAGGTCTGTTGCAAATAAAAGAATGACTCCCCAAGATTTATGTAATAGTTGGGAAAACAGTTTAATATTTTCTCCTTTGAATAATGGATATCATACCCCGCCAGTAACATCTATACCAGCGCGTTTTATTTTATTTACATTCAAAGATATAAATTAGTAAAAGTACTCCTGATAACAAGATTGTGTAGCTTTTTCCCAAATGCAAATAAAAACCGTCCATATTATAATATATATTTACAAAACAAACAGACGATGTCAGTTTCCCATTTTTTTGCAATACAACTTGCATAAATTATAGGCATCATTTCGCCATCATTTAAAAAAATAAATATCAAATGTAGGCTATTCCACTTTGAAGTCCTCAAGTTCACGTCAGTCCGTCCGCTTTGCGTCTCCTCCTTTTACAAACACGGTTTCACAGAAAGGCCAAATTATGTTTTCCACACGTGAGTATATAATAAAATAATATACCGTGGCAAATAAGCAAACTATAGGAACCTGAGAAATAACATGTAAATCACATATAATGGGAGATCTTTTTTTTTTCAAACCAGCATATGAAAGTATTACCCACAATGCATGAAAAATAATACAATAATAATGTGGAGAGTGTCTCAGCCTGTAAGGAAGCGGTACGTAGCAGCTTTTTTATTCCGACTATATGGTGGCACTAGATCCGGTTTGGAGTAAAAAGGTTATGGGGGTTAAAATGTGGGGCCAAAAGGTGGTGTCCTTACTCGCTTTATAGTCAAAGCAATTGTGACACCTACCTGCAGACCATGGAAATAAAAATCCCACACGATCAAGTGATCGACTCCCTCCACAACCCCAGGAAACACAGAGTTCTCAAAACAGCTCCACACTGCAAGTGCTTATTAAAATCCCCACTGACTAATTGCCAGTGGAGGAAGAGAAAAAAAACCTCTATAGACTCTCCAGCGGCATGTAGGCAAAGCTTTGAATGTAACCGCCACAATAACCTAGAAGTGACATCTGAAGTTGCACGATGAGCAAAGTAACTGATGTGTTTGCTTTTGGCTGACCCTGTGTAATTAGAATTATCCTATAAGCTCAAAGATAAGGTTTGGGGCCCACTGTGCGCGCGCGCACACACACATAAACACATCAGAGGAAACATTAAAAAATAGGATTCCCGCTCAAAGCTATGGCAACATTTATCTGCCTATATGGCTGCCACTGTGTGTGTCTGTGTGTGCACGCGCGCGCGTGTGTGGGCAGACTGATTTGAGGCCTGTCATTCATGGGCTTATTTTAATGTGCAGGTGCACATTAGTTTGCAGTATATGCACTGCTCTATAATGCAATATTTAATGATGCACTGACAGTCCAAATACTATTAAAATGATGATGAATAATTATAAATTGATTATTCCAGAAAATGCACTGCACTGAAAACGAATTATAGGCCATAAAACACGTTCATTTGCTTTGACGGTGATGCAACATATCATATCCAGTCCTAAAATCCTGTTAAAACAAGTGATTATCTGCCACTTGTGTCTCATGCAAGCTTTCTTGAAAAAAAAAAGTCTTCAGGGTTTGACTACTATGACACATGAAAGTGACTCAAACAAAACCAGTTGATTTGCATTGCAAACACTCATTTGACGCCCCTTCCTTCTGCGTTTTTACGAAAAATACAATCTCAAGATTCCAACCCCGGATTAAATCTCATCTGTGTTTTTTAACCGCATTACGTACCTTTCTTTGCTTCTAAATTTGCGGCTCTGAAATGCTGTTGTTGCTGCTGCTGCTCGACAACAACAATCTGGTTCGGGTTATTTTTAACGAGCGGGGAGTCCGGCCTGTGCTTGGGGTTTGTGCTCGCCTCCAGAGCCTGGTGAGAGGAGCTCAGACCCTCGTTTGCAGCAGCAGCGGCGGCGGCGGCGGCGGCGGCTGCAGCCAGACTCACTCCGGATGAGTTAGTGTACCGCAGGATCCCTTGGCCCTGCAGGGGGCTGAAGTTGCCATAGTTTGTGTAATTGCTATAAAAGGGAGAAGTGTAATAAATAGGTCTTCCAAGGATGGAGGGGGCCGGGTAGAGGGAGGGGGAGCTGGCAGCCGGGGAGGTGGTGGAAGACGTAGGGGGGGTAAGGAGGCCACCGCTGGAGGAGGGGCAGTTCGGCTGCCCCAGTTGCTGATGTTGCTGCTTTTGGTCCGAGGTAGCAATTTCCGCCAGCGACCACAATTTGGGTTTAGGGTTCTGAGGCGCCCCGGAAGAAGGTCTGCTATCAAGGCATGGAGACGATTTATTGGTATTATTGTTGCTATTGATGAGGCTCCGGGCCAAATCCTCGCGCTGGCTGTGGAGGTGGTGGAGGTGATGGAGGTGGTTGTGGTGGTGGTGGTGATGGTGGTGGCCGAGGAGCGGAGATTCTACTCCCGTGAGAGGTGACGACGTGACGGATTTGGGCGAGAGCTGAGCCCGCGGGTCGTGGTTCTGGTCCTCGCCGTCCTCGTCGCATTTGTCGCCGGCCTGGTCAGAGCCCAGCTCCACCACGCGACAGCTGACCTTCTCCCCATCGGACTCTGCAGAGCACGAGTGGTCAGTCAGAGTGTCCACGTGCAAGCTGATACCTAAGAGGAGAAAATTGAAAAATAAGTAGATTAAATATATATAGTTTCAGGAAAACATAATGTAAGGAAGAAAGAGAAAAAGAAAAAAAACTAGATGCATATTCCCTATTAAATATTATCCAGCAGCCATATTCTAAAATAAAAACAAATACATAAGCTCTTAATTTCTAATAAATACATGAATAATTCTGAAAACCAATTAGTAGTCAAAGAAGTTAATGTGTGTCAAAATCAATCACTAATGTTTTACAACCAATCAAGCTTTAAAAAGTCAGATATTAATTATTTATATCAGTTAAAATTGCATGCTACATTTAAAAGCCCTTTAAAAATATATATAATAATGATTATTTCCTCCTTTATTAACACAATTAAACAAAAATGTCGTTAGGACAATAACATTAAGGCCTACTACGCTGTCGGTGTCATGTCATTAATCATGTTTCAACAAAATAAAACATTCACCTTAACAGGTCATTTCGTCTTAGAAGCTCGTTTTGATGAATAAATCATAGAAATTATTACGGTTACTAAAACAATACGTGAAGACAAATCTGTAAATATATCACATATATATCCTATTTAAAACCTTTTACTTGTTTCATTATTTAATCTTTTCAAATCCTTTGTATTTTTTTTTTTTTACTATTGCACTAAATAGCTTGAGTAGTAAATAAAAGGGGCAGCCCCCCTCCCCTCCCTCTAAGCCCCCATCCTACCCCGGATTGTTAAATGGATCATTGGCTCGGTCGCATGATTATACCCCACCTTCATCCTCCGCTGAAGCCTCGCTGTTATCCAGGGTTTTCTCAGAGCGCTCCACTTCCTTCCTCTCCCCGTCCCCGTCCTCCTCGTCCTCGTCCTCGCTCTTATTCCTGGGCGCCCAGGTCATCTTGTTCTCCTTCTTGAGCCTCCTCCTGGCGTTGGCGAACCATGTGGAGACCTGCGTGAGGGTCATCTTAGTAATGATGGCCAGCATGATCTTCTCCCCTTTAGTCGGGTACGGGTTCTTCCTGTGCTCCTGCAGCCAGGCCTTCAGGGTGGCCGTGGCGTCCCTGGTGGCGTTTTTGCGGTAAGCCGGGTCGTTGAGTTGGTAGGGGTAGCCTGGACTCCCGTATGGGTGGTAGCTTAATGCCCCGGCCATACCCGACGTGTGCGCGTCATATGGAGAGCTCTGGGGAAAAGTTGATCAAGTCAGTCTGCGATGTGTTTTCAAGTTTGAAATTGTTGTTTTTATATATATAAAAAATAATGCTGCTTGTGACAAAATAACAATAGTTTAAATGCATGTTAAAGCACACAAACAAATACTACAATTACAGTAAAAACCAGTGGAACTATTTTCTTCTGCCACAGTGTGTCATTTGTTTTTGTAAACCTGTCGGAACAGGTGGAAAAAAGGCTGCAGAGTGCTGAAAAAGCACTGGCAGATCTTATTTCTCTAAATCATCTGGGCTTATTAATAATGTGCAGTGTATTGTTAAAAAATAAACAAACGATGAATATTTCATTTTGTGCTTTGATCACTTGTCAACTCTCCTCATTAACTTTTTAATAAATCACTCTAAATGCAAGCAAATGTAGCAAACACACCGTGCGTAAAAAGCAGGCCGCAGGAAAGCACGAACTAATGGTTAACTAATGGTTAAGATCATTATCGGACTAACTAATAACAGGGCTCCGGATAATAAAGTCGCAAAAATAATAACAAAGAAATTTCAATTTTCTGTAACGATCCATTAATGTCCTAATTTTCCTTTAGTTGCTGCTTTTTGTTTTGTTGTGGCAGCCCCAATGTGTTAACATATCTTCTCTGTGCAGCATTACAAATCCCATTAGCAACTCACTTGATATGCACCTTTCCTAAAACGCTTGAAGTGCCCTGTGACATTAGCATTGCAAGTCATGCTTTTCATGTTAAAATTTTTATTCAACTCAGAATAAAGTCAGCGACTTCATCCCCTGGTGATTTTAATTTCGACCGGAAAAGAAGAAAGAGCACTAGCTTAGGTTTTATTAATTTTCTATGGTGCACAAATTAACTGCTCAGAGGCTCAAAGGCTCAAATAAAAATCTTAGTTGGTGTTCTGTTTTACATAATTAGCTGCGCGGTGAGTGTTAAGCGTTGGTCAAGACATTGCAATTTGCAGCTCATGCTTAAAAATCAAATTTAAACCAAAGAGGTCAAGGATCTTATAGCAAGAACCTGACGAGTAGGCCACTAGATATGAACCTACAGCAAAGCAAAAAGAAAGTTCCAAGCGAGCACTCAGTGATGAGTGATTCATAACAAAAACATTGTGAACCTGGAGCGATTTAATCGCACTGTAAGTCAGTGGAGACTGCTAAACATTTTACGCACTCAGAGCCGTAAACTCGCCTGCTGTTTAGCCTTATCATACACAATCATATGCGGATATATGAGATATTTTACCATGTATGATGGGAATCCCGTGGTTGGATCCGTTGAGTATGACAGTGGACTGGAGAAGCCTGCAGTAGCCGAGGCGGAGAAAGCAGCCGATCCAGGGTAAGGACTGAAGGCTGAGCCAGAGGACGACCTCGCCAAGTCTTCATTCCGCGGGGCAGCCAGAGCCGAGGCCCCGTAAGCCGGACACGAATAAAGAGCCAGAGAGCCCGGGGGCTGGTAGAGGTAACCCTGAGGATAGGACATTGGTGAGCGCGGGATAGGTCGCCGATTCCAAAAAAATTAGGAAAAAACGCGCAGGGCGGCGAGCAACAAACAGCCAAAATAATAAACAATCAACTCAATAATCAGCCGTGCAAACAGTCATCAGACAATGAAAATAAAAAAAAGTCCTCCCTCCACAGCCCCCTTACTGGGAAAAAAACCCCGAAAGATCTGTTAAAGTGCCCGCATAGAGGCAATGTGGCATGCGTCTTGATCCCCTAGCGTCCGATGTTTTTAGTACGCAGCACTATGAAGTGAGGAGTTAGGAGAGAAGGAGCCAGTGGAGTTTCAGACACACAGAGCATTGGGGGAAACTAGAGCTGTCACTCCGGCTCATCTGAATATCCCATCCCCGCCCCCTTTCTGCCTCATAGAAATGGAGCCTCGGAACAAAACCAAGACTCCAGCACACTGCAAAAAGTAGCCTCTGCAACGAGGATCGTTTAGTTTATTGTGGAATTTGAAAACCTATTTTACATAAGACAATCAGACAAATCTACCAACTGAATGTGATAATAATGTAATTGTTACAAATGCTAATTAATTGACCCACAGTTGCCGGTATTTTGTCATTTGTTTTCGGGAAATTCACCACACAGGTGGTGCGTATCAGAATTTCACATTCACAGACTCACAATTAAAACTTCAAAATAGGCATTAATTGATTGCTTGCTTTAACACTATATATGCTATGCAGCACCAGAACATAAAAAAGGAAAATAAAGAGAATTGTACAAGATTAGTTCGCCTGTTTAACTTAATCATTTGTGCAGTCGGGTTATATAATAAATTGTTTTAAGGTCAGGTTGACTGTGGCACACAAAAACCTGTGTGATCCAAACTTGCACACACTTTCATAACAACTGTGCACGAGAGATAGAGAGAGAAAGAGAGAGAGGGAGGGAGGGGAGAGAGAGTATAAAATGGCCAGTGCTCTCCACTTGCAGCTGGTTATTTCGTCAGTCCAGCTATCAAACGCGGACACATCCGTGAATGTATGCGAGCGCCGATAAGTGTGCGCGCTTGTCAGGCAGCAGTGCGCGCTCTGGTGTGCGGGAGGGAGGCGTACCCGGCTCCCTAATTTCCACCACTTAGCGCCTCTCAAATACACTCATCCCTTATTATTACAATTACATTCATCAGGAATAATAAAGCTGTTGGTGGTGGTGATTGTCGCTTTATGAGGAGCAATCTCTCCTCCATACAGACACCAACACTGTGTGTGTGCGTAACTATACCAGGCGAGTTTGACACTTTTTCCTTTTCCACTGTGTTTGTGCACTCATCTGTCTACACTGTTGTGTCACTGTGTGTGCGCGTTTGGACTTGTCTTCATGCAAAACAGGACACAGCCTTGTCCTTTATTACAGTGATTACAGGCATTATGACCTCTGTTGGAGACAAGCGATACAGCACAGCATGGTGGAAACCTGAAACTGTGACAGCGGTTTTTTGGAACGGGCAGTCAAGGTGGCAACTACTGGGAAGAAGAAGAGTGGCCTAGCAGTCTTCCTCATCAGTATTCATCGGAATGAATGTGTTCATCCATCAGGTGCTTGTTCCTCCACTGCAGTGTGGTCTGACAGTGTTGTAAACAGCAACAGCACCATTTAAATAGGTGAACTGCAGCTTGCCTGTTAGCACGACTGACTAATTTATTTAGAACACCTCAACACGTGCATGCATTATAATGTACAAAAAGAGGCCCATAGTATTTATATATACATATATTGCAGTTTTGTCAATTAATATACAATATCCCTAAAAGTTATATATTGAAATCATAACTTAATTACAGACTGTTTTATTTAGACATTTTGACAGTGTTATGACTATTATATGGCGTCTAATAGCACATATTGTTATCATAACATAATATATGACTGTATGTATGAAGTACAGTGTTATGTGACTACTGCAGCAAATGCAGTATTTCTTTCTTTAAATAAACAAAGTACTAAGCACCTACCTGAAAATAATAAACCATATAAAAATTATTTAAAAATCTATTTATACAAATTGTAATTGCTGTCCTTATTTTTGTGAAAAAAATCAATATCATATTTACATCATATTAAGAAAAACTAATGTTAGAAAAGCTTTAAAAATACAGCAAACTGTGTAACATATGATATTTTTTTCATTATCTATGATAAGTGTCAGATATATAGGCCTATTCAAAAGTCACAAATCAGTCATAGTAAATGATACTGTGTGATTGCAAAAACAGGCCAGCTACAGAGAGACTGACATTAAACAAATTACATTGTTGTATTATTATTTCTAAAAACAATATATATGAGAACATATACTTTCCATATTTTTACCTAAAGTTAACACTTTCTATAAGAATCTGTATTGTTGGTCTAACCATATTTTTATACTGGAAAGTGTACTGAACATTAATTAAGAGCCTGGTGACTAATAGTGTCAGTTAGGCCTCAATAGCAGGACTGTATTAATATGTTTTTAATGTAGTGTTAAGATTCTACAGTTTTTTTTTTTTTACGCCTTTTTAAGTTTTACATCTTTTTGGAGACACTTAGCATTTATTGTACTGTCTATTTTTTGTTATATGTCTGCTATTCAGGAAATGACTTGTATTTTTAGGAAGATATAGGTGCTGTGTCAGGCAGGACTAATCAATCCCAGAAGAGTAAATGAGTACTCTTAATAAAGATTGGGTCAAGATGTGGCTGACTGGGAGTACTGTTTGGCCCACACCAGGGGGCACTGTCTCCTCTACACTCAGACCACAAGCTAACCATCAGTACTGTACAATCAGTGTGTGTGTGTTTGTGTGTGTGTGCGTGCGTGCATGTGTGTGTGTGTGTGCATGTGAGAGAGATAGAGAGATAGAGAGGTAGAGAGAGAGAGGGAGAGAGAGTTTTCACTTGCATGTGTGTAAGTGTATATAATGGTGAGTGTGCGTATAAATGTCTGTGTGCACATATGCATATTGTCAGTGTGAAAGTGCACCTGTCGGCCTGTTAAGGTGGATAACTGTGTGTATGTGTGTGTGTGTGTGTGTGTGTGTGTTGGACTCTGCAGTAGTACATTCCAGGTCTCAGTTTCAGACAGGCTGGAGCTCCTAAGATATTTTAGTCCCAGCCTGATGGAGATATAGGAGATGGGAGAGAGAGAGGAGATTGACAGACAGGCAGGCCGAAAGACAAGGCAGAGAGACAGACAGATAAAGACAGTATAGAGACAGTAAGGCAGGCAGATGAAGCAAGACAGAAAAGCATCAGGTCGGACAGACCGAGAGGCAGGCAAGGAAAAAGATGTAGAGTCAGACATACAGATAACCTGTCCTGCATGACCTTATCGCCAGTTCAAACTAATAGAAAGTAGCTGTGACTTTGACCACTATATGAACATGATATTAACATTTGATGAGTTATGAAAATTGATAAAAGAGAAAACAAGGAAAGAAAAAACCTACTCGACTGTCAACATATAATGTTTGGTCTCATTTTATTGATGCAATATTCAAAATGAGCTTCACAGTTTAGGATCAACGGCTTTTACTTTAACAAATACAACTAAATAAAGTACGACATTAAAAAAGAAATGACACATTTTGCAATACATTTTAGAGAGTTTGCAGGCCTCACACGCCTGACAAACGTACACATTTAAAATGTATATTTTGCCTGTTACACCTATGTGAAGATTCCTCAAATAAATTAGCTAAATATTTGCTTTAAAGAAAAAAAAATAGGCACAATTTAACGTATTGATGCCATATTATAAATGCATATGATTGCTTCATGCATAAAAGCAGTTTTTTTTTTCTACCTCCGCTCACTCCAGATAACTCCATAGTCATTTTATGAAAAATATAATCCTCCATGAATGAAGGAAACAGCTATTGATTTCTCATCTACTTCCTCCCAACAGAATTTACCGCTGAATAATGTCAAACTGGCACCGTTGCTTGTATTGTGTTGGCTGATTATTGCTAACTGGTTACTCCTTTTGGTAGAGTAAATTGCCCAAAGTCAAATTGAATAGCTTCAGGATATAGCTTTGATGTCATGCCCTTTTGTTTATTACACATATGACTAAATAAATATTGATTTTGGATTTTTCATACTCTTTTGAACCTCTGCAGTGCAGCTGCTGTGGACCTTTTTGCATTTTATGAACTTATATGACTTGCATGGAGGTTTGTGTGTTAACTAGTGTGTGTATTTTGAGGCGTGTGTGGTGGAGCCTGGTAAATGTGTAAATGTCTGTCTATCACTCTCACTATGCACGGCTGTAGGTGCATGACTAACAGTGCAGCGGTGTTGCAGAGAAATGGACTAGTTATGTAGTCATATTAAGCTGGTCTGAAATCAATACAGTCTGGGATCCAGCAGCGTGATTAAAGTGTGAGCCTGGCTATTGTTCACAGTGACCATTGCCTCCATGTTATTAGAAAAGTGCATTGAGTTTTCCCACTTTGAAAAGCAGTCCCGGTCTTCTGGAGTGTTCTTTACAGATCCTAATGGTTTTATATTGAGGTGTTGTTTTATCTTTGCTGGGCAAAGTCTCAATTCTGCATCAGTTGAGAACAGTGCAAATTATGCTCTCACCATATGATGAATTTACTTTCCAGAATTTTTAAACATCCAAAAAGCTCTAAATGTTTATCCTCTGTGGGCTGGTGAAGAAATGTTCAGTATCCCAAACTTGGTACAAAGTACAGTGCATGTGTGTTTGTGTGCTTATGTTTGTGTGTGGGCGTGAAGAGGGAAAGAGAAAAACTGCATTGTGATCTTTCATTGTGCCACTTAGTTAACTAGGCAGTCTTATTGTCGGCCTCATGTGATCAAAACAACTCCCAAAACTCTTGAGATCGTTTTTAAAAAATGACAAATTGTCTTATATGCATATCTGTCATCAACAATGTCACATTTGCTGCATTTTGATATAAACACAACTACAATTCATCCCCTCCCCCCCTTAGGGTTTGTCGCGGAAATGTCTTTGGTCTTTTTTTTTCAACGGGGGGAGGGGTCAGTAGGGGAGGGGGGCAGCTGGGGGGAGGTAAGGGGTTGGGTGGCAGACTGGCGACAGGCCGTCATCTCTTTCCCCGCCTGGCATCTGCCCACTGCTGCCAACCCTCTTCTAATCAGCAGCCGTCCATGTGCTTGGCAGCAGAGGGGGTTTCAAATCAGCTTCTCGCCCCGAGTTAAAAACCCTAAGCCCTATCACTTTGTAAACGGGTACCTTTAGGGCGACTGATGCCGGGACGCCTCTGATGTGCTGAAGTGGAGAACATCGGTTGCCTCGTTGCCTCGAATACGTTATGCTGCTAGCACTGTTGTTGCTGTTGTTCTTGTACTTGTTTATCATAGTTTGTTTTTTTTTCAACCGAAATCACAAGGCAGCTCTGTCTTTAGGTTTGATTTGTTTAACATGCTGCTAACTGACATGGATGTTGGGAAAACAGTTCTCGGGGAGGAAAGTGAAGCAGTAAACCGATGGGCTTGAAGTGTAATTCCTCTTGAAAAAAAGGAGGAAAACAACAACTGCACTTGTAGTGTAACACAAGTCTTTATTTTTGCTTTATTCTGACATGCTGTCTGAATTGGTAAGACAAGGAGAACGATGTTCCTGTTTCCGAACTCATGGCTGGAAAACTTCTCTCACGAGTGCTGTGTTGAAAACTACAAACATCACAGTTTTAAACAAAGTACTGTCACACAGTGTATATGACACAAAGTGTTGGAGTGAAAAACAAGGAACCAGGACTGTTAGGCTTACAACTATGATTACTATTATAATTCTATAAATGTTCATTGGAGAACAAATCATTTGGTGTATAGCATAAAGCTACAGGGCTCATTCATCTGCAGGGTGGAGGGTGGGGGGATTTAGGTGGGAAGGCTGTTGGCTTCAGAAGTAACAAGCACAAAGAATGGGCTATGTGGAAAGGGAAGAAGAAGAAAAAATCCACAAATTATAGGAATTATGTGCAGCATGGGTTTCAAACACACACACATCCAGACAGGCTGATTGATGAACCAAACGAGTCACCGAAAATCAAAGGGAGGAAATAAAGAGAGACACAAAGGGGGGACAATTTGAAATGGACTAACCCTCTCCGGTAGCTCTGTAGCCAAGGGTCGGACAGATAGGGTTGCCTAGAAAGAGTCTGCTGACAGCCAGTGTCACTGGGCTTTGTAATCATTGTGCTGGACCTGATAGGGTTACTAGCGGCTAATCCAGGCTGACCTTGGTTAGGTGCCCTGAATGAGGACGGCTTTGTACAGTTGGGACAAGCTAACAGTATGACGGTGATGCTGACATATAATGTCTGCGTGGGGACTTGCCACCACAGCTCTTTTGTTGTGCTATCGAGTTTCAAGTCCCAGCCTCGTACACACACACACACACACACACAAATGTTTTTCTCTTTCTCTCCAGATGGAAGAAAGGTGGCATTTAAATTGTCACTGGGGAGAAGGTAAGGTTGTATCTCAAGGTTCAAGAGGTCAGCTCTTGTGTTGGATGGTGTTCGAGTGACTTCAAAACAAATCCTATCGTGATGAAATTTCATGTTGTTGCCACGTAATGGCCCCAGTGTGTGTGTGTGTGCATTACCATGTAAGTGTGTGTGTCTGTACGAGATGTGATAGAAATGCCACCACACATCTACAACATGTTCTTACAAAGAGTATCTCTGAGGCAGGGCCGAACTGATACCGCAGCATTCTTTCATTCTTCCACATGGAAAGAGCTTTCAGCAAGAGGAAACTGACATTTTTTCAGTCCTAAAAAAAGAGTTTTACCATTAGCCTTCATGGGACTACCTCAACAATGGAAATAACTAATACCAACAAATTGATTTTTAGTATTTCTGCCTCAATATGGTGTTTCTCAGGTGAACAAATATTGAGTAATAATACATATGCAAGGCATATTTCATATTGACTAAAAAGGCAAGTACCAGCTTATGCACAAGGTGACACAATTAACCCCCTGAACCACAAGCAGTTTGAGGGCATTTTTGTCCATGTATAGTACAATTATAATGTCATAAATGAAAAGAAAAAAACAGCCTGAGTTTAGGACAAATTAAGTGTTGCAACTATTAAATGGGGGCTTCATATGCTATACAATTTAAATTATAAATTTTTTTACAACCTCTACTTACAGCTTCTCTTGTCCTCTCCTCTCTGCTCTGTGTAACAGTCTGCAGTTTCACTGAATATTTGTGATATGACTGATGGTCTTAGCCAAGTCATTTATAGCTTCAAAGTTGCACTGAGCAGTGCAATTTTTTTTTTTTTTACAGAACCTGGTTTGTGTAAACACTTTTTGGACAGTGGACACATTTTTGATAGACGTAAAATAAAGTCATATTGATGAAAATATCACTATTTACAGCTTTGATTTACTGATTGAAGCTTTCATCACATATGAAAGCAATCGAAAGTTGAAAATCCAACGATCATTTTATTTTTCACAGTTTCTTGTGAATAATTGTAATTTTGTTTTTTTCAAACATGGTTTTCAATGGCAGTTTGGGGTTCAGTGGAAACTCATTGAAATAATGCTACTGCAAAACAGTGTATTACACTAATATAACAATGGCCAACAGGAAGAAGTCTTAAGTTAATGTTAGATATCATACATATAATATGCACTCACAAGCATCTATTCAGCATCCACATATACACATCATCCCAACAACAAACACGCACACACACCTTCAGGCTCCAACCGGTGTGAAGGCAGTAGAGAGAAGGCATCCTTGCCTTTCTTCCTGCCAGGGAGAGCTGTAAACGGGAATGGGATTCCCATCCCCTGGAGCCTGCTACTAATCCACAACAGGCCCACTGCTGGATTACTGGGGACATCAGCTGACATGCCAGCGAGTGCATGCACATGCACGCGTGCATACACTCACCTACGCACACTCATGAACTGGCACACACATCAGTGCGTGCACATACATATGCCAGCAATATGTGCAATGTACACTCACATGCATGAACATCAGTGGGCAGGTGTATAGACGGAAGAGCACACACACACAAAATGCATACACATACACAAAAACAGACAAATAACACACATAATCAAGACCTGGAATGCAGCTCATGGCTTTAATACATTGGCAGGACAATATAGAGATTGCCATATTTCTACAGTCAGGAGTTGGCAGTAATTGCTAAGTCTGTCCTCTATTGTCCCTGCTGGTCTGGATGCATGTTGATGTATACGATTTTTGGAGTCCTTCACCATGCAAATACACTCATCTATCTTGCATGATTATGTGTTTTGTGATTCTTATTGTGTTTTTAACTACAGCACAATTTTAAACTTGTGTTTCTGAAACTGCATGTTAGATAGGCCATGTGTCTCCTGTCACTGCTCCTGGGCCACCGACCCAAATTTGCTTGACCCATTCATCAAAACTCCTGGTCATCCTAAACAGACTCTTTATATCACATCCATGGCCCGGACCGTCTAATAACCCAGATATGTTTGCATTGGTGCTAATGGAAAACTCAGGTATGTCTCATTAAGATGCGAAAGGCTGTCTTATCTGTCTGTATCTGACAGGAAAAACTTCAGCAATGTGTCCAAAGTATTCTGGAGTCACTCTGATGAAGATACACTTGGCCTTGAAACGTTAGTCAAATTAGTTAGTAATATTTGTTTTGCCTTATCCGTATACTCAGGTCTCTGAGCACCACACAGGCCTATTTTTTTTCCTGGTGATAAGGTTGAAGCACGTATCCTTCCTAATTTTTGACATTGGTACATTATGTGCTAGTGAGAAGCTGATGAGAAGCTGCTTAAAAAATCACATTTAAAAGCTACTGTATGTCATTAGAAAAACAAACTCAAAGAACACAAGCTTACACTAGCTTTACAAAAAGAATTATGTGATTTTGACAGCAATTGTTTGTAATGTGAACAACAAAGCTTCAATGAGTAAATACTGACAGAGCAAGACCAACTAAAAATCCGGCAGTATAGGTAGGCTACAAATGCGCATATTATTTGCTGATGTCATCATTCAACCTTTATATGTAGATTTCTTTTAATAAATATAATCTGTATCTGTATAAAAGCTATTAAAAATGGTATACTGGAAGTGACATTTACAAACACGGAGAGGGCACATATCATTCTCTTACAGTTATTTGTAAGATCAAATGCAGCACTAAGTCAGGACACACAATGTGCTGATTGCTCGAAACTATAAGCCCCAACACACAAATCAGCTGTAACACATTTCAAATGCAGTCAGGTAAATCTCAGCCCATGATTAGGTCAAGCGTGGTGGCGGTATTTGTGGTAAACACTGTTCCGCTCTGGGGGCTAAACGTTTGTGTCAGTAAAGAATAATTACACCCTTCCACGTTGTATCTATCGTGTTAATCTCGGTCCGCAGCAGCCACTTTATTCTCTCGTTTGTTTAATAGCTCACTAGCTGCTTTATTGTTTCAAAGTGCTCGATAGCAAACCTGTAAA
The DNA here is from genome assembly GCA_903364295.1 of Serranus cabrilla. Lineage (NCBI taxonomy): Eukaryota > Metazoa > Chordata > Actinopteri > Perciformes > Serranidae > Serranus > Serranus cabrilla. The sequence continues at coordinate 289,668 of CAFUXE010000089.1, forward strand.
TTCTCTGTTCAACATTTGCCCCCGTGGCGTTGTGGTTCACCGGTGCTGAATGTTGAAATAAAGCAAACAGCCATTGATCTGCAATCAAAGATCCAGGACAGGAGGTCATTTACATGTAGAGAAGAGAACCATTAGGAACTGCGCTGCAAGGCATGTGTGGAGTTAAATTCATTTAGCAGTGGTTCGCTGGCAGTATTGACTCACCTACACTAGGTATATGTTGGAAATATAGGGGGAAAAAAATCACTAAACTATTCTGAAATAATGCATGTAGAAGTGGTAGATGCTGTCTGTTGCTAATTAGAAATGGATGTGCATGTGTGCTGTACACAACAAAGCCAAGTTAACTATCAAGGGACCAAAGGAGAGAGACAGGCTTTATACTGGGGGGCTTGATATGAAGCAGAGGAATCAGATAGGAGGCAAATGGCTCTTGAAAATTAGGCACAAGCACTTATTGGCAGTTGGTCAAGTTTGCAACTGTCCCAGGAGTCCTGAGTGCTTATGCAATGTGTTGCAGCTTCTGTTAAAATTTGATGATTAAATGGGCAAATACTTCCTAGATTTGTAGACTGAGAGCGGCGCCTGTTTATTTTATTTATTCATAGCGTGAATATGAATAATTTACCGGTCAGCAGTTTTTGTCAGAGGAGAATCATTATTCTATGTGGCAGGCTAAAGGTTTGTGATTTTTTGCATTTGGCACTTTTCCACTGTATTGACAGCCGCCAGCTTCTGTCGGGGTCATCCCTCTCTGTTTGCTTAGAAAGCAGTCACTCACCACTGAAGCTGGTTTAACAGGTTGTCAGAAACATGTGCAAGATTTGAAAAAAAAAATGAAATCTCCCTTGTATAATATTCATATTTTGTTTTTCAACAACTTCAGAATGATTTTATCATGTGTTTTAACAATCGTGGCAAAACACAAGCAGGATTCTTCATTGGCAAAATGTTAGCTAAATAACTTATTTCACCACATAATAAATAACTATATGAAACACACAGTTTCCGGCATTACTGGCTCACCACCTTATGACCTCACAGAGCTGTCCTCCCAAGAAGAATGACATGACAGTCAACAAGTGACCCCAAACTACGACAAATCACCAGCCTTTAACAGATGAGACCACTGTTAATTTCCCATTTCTGACGATCAACTATGTCATGTATTTTTTAAAACATGACCACAGTTATTCAATAACCACATTTTTCAACCAAAGTCCTCTATCCTAATGTCTCCACAGTGAATGGCACTATTTTTTTCTTTTTATGGTATTTGTTTTATCTTCTACATAAACAATGGTCGGACCCAAATAGCTGATCATTGGTGTAATACAGTGCATGGCACAGTTGTGTATAAAGTGCCAAAGGAAACATATAAACTAACTATGGATAGGTATCTTATGCAACCCTACTTCAAACAGTATGAACTGTCCCTCTAACATGTAGTCATTTTAAAGCGCCAGTGTGTAAGATTCAGCATCTAGCGGTGAGGTTACAGATTCCACTCTGCTCACTCAGCCTTGAGTGGCCTTCAGGTGATGTAAAAATATGAACGGTTCTCTCTAGAGCTTGCGTTTGGTTTGTCTCTTTTGGGCTACTTTAGAAAGATGGAGGTGTAGCATGGGGGGCTAATGAAAATACAATCATTCTTAGTTTAAGAGTATAAAATCAGCTAGTTTAAGAATAAAATATGTGATGGAAACCGATATGTTTTCTATCTGAAGGTGATGGATATTGTTCAAGAAAAATAGACACCAGCCATTATGTTATCTGAGATGAAAAGTACAATATGAGGATGTGGAAATATACGTCATATATGATTTTATACCAATATTAAATTAATTTGATGCTTTGGAGGTACAACTAGTTTAGATAATACAACATTTGTCTAGTTTAAAGTGACCGCCAGTATGAAACTTGTCCTTTTCTGATCGTCTATCTAAATCCAGATACAGAGACAGATCATTTGTTGGCTGAAGAAATCAATTACAGATACAGATAATGACATTTCTCTACACTTCAATCCTACAAACTGGATGTTTAAGCTAAACCACAAGCTTTCACCAAAACTACCCAAGCCGTTTCTGTGCTGAAACCTAATCAAACCATAGTGTTGTCACATCATAAAACTGATTTATTTTTCACAGACAGACAAATGACATTGCCCTACAGAAATGGGTTGAATGTTTTACTTTAGAGAATGAAACAGATGGTCTGACAGACAGTCAGAAAGATGGTTTCCTTTGCCCTCTCTCCCTCAGTACTACAAGTGTCTACTCTCCTACACTCAGTCAAGGTCAATTGAGTTCTCCAGTCTGTTATCAGTGTAGTTTTTGATGGAATAGTGCAGATAACAGAGGACTCAGAAAAAGATGGAAGGAAACAGGAGATCAAGAACTGCAGGTTCTCAAATAATTACTGCACCTTCTCCACATAGCAACGGATTTATTTCTAACCTTTAACATGCCATATAGCTTTCAACACACTCAGCTGCACTCAAAGCGGGGTGGATTTATTGGACTATTGGTTTGGAAATAGCTTGAAGTGTTTAGCTGATTTCACAGAAAAGTAAATATGGATTTGGAATGTTTGTTGTCCTTTCCTATTTTGATTTTGCTCAGAGGATTGTGTTTTATTGGCTAAGATTCAGTGTGGATAAAACAATGAAATGAAAGCAAATGGTTGAAGTCAAAATCAGTGTGTCTTGGAAGCTGGAGCTGTTCTAGCCTCAGAGGCTCATCAGAAGTTTTGACACTGGCTACCACTGAAAGAATTCCTGATAGCTGTCTTCAAGATGGAACTGCTTGTTGCCAACACCACAAATGAGAAATGACTGGTGCCCAACTGGCAGACTTTCCTTGCAAGGCCTTGACTGGAGTGAATAAAGGGGGTGTGGGATGACAATCCTCTTATATCCGAGCCACAACCCTGTATGTTTTATTATCTCTAACAGAAGTCAATAAGACGGTTGGATTTTTCAATAAGTGGTACATTTGTTAACATTTTTTTAATTCGAGCTTGGAATAGGTAACAAAGCCAAAGGGTCACTCTGATGTGGATATACCATTGAATTTGTCGTGAGCACAGCCAAGTCTAGTTCAAATACCAAAGCATTACCACCCAACAAATTAAAAAAGGTTTGGCTTTTATGACATACTGTAAGCTTAGACATATTTTTACCTCCGCCAAGGAGTAAAGGTTTTCAGTGCGGCTAGCACTAGCCAGACGGATGGAGTCATCAAATTAAGATAAAAAGAAGGTGAATTGCTCACCGGCTGCACTGTCCACTCTGAGCTAGTGTCTGAATCAGCAGAACTCCATTTAAAAAAACAACAAAATAACAATGCAGCTCTAATTAATGACCAATCGAACCAATAAAATTAGACTCACTATCATTTCTTTATCTGTCCAAGCCTCTCTTGTAAATCGGCAAACAAATAAGCTACCAAAGAGCACAGGTTAAAGCATTATTTTAATTCAATCCAGGTATTCACCCTTTACATGGCACAACTCTCCATTTGAGATGTTACTGGCGCACTTTCTTGGACACTGTTTTACCAAAATAAAAAATATCAATGCAGAACAAAATGTAAAAAAATCTAAGAATGAACTCTGTTGTGTGTGTGCCTAGTCAGAGTATTTACAGGTGAAAGTGGAAGCGAGATTAGGAAAACAGTCCCATGAAGTGCTCGAGGGCATGGCCTAAGTGGAGGTCAGCACTCTCTGAAAACACTCCCAGTTGGTACTGTTTTGATCTTCAATTTGTGTATCTTTGGAAGAAAAAAAAACAATAGTAGTATAGGTGTTTTCTGCTATTCTACAGCCCCCTCAATACAAAAACACACTCACTGACACACAGTGTAATCAGGACCTGCCTCAGTGGATGGGATCATCACTAAAAAGTACCGACAACACTTTGACGGACCTCGATCTAACCAGGCTTTTTCCCATCAAAGCGTGATTATGTGACTAGCCCCGAGTTACAAGCAATAAAAGAAATGTCTCTCTTTTTTATTACATCTCCCAATCGTGAACAATGGGACGTTTGCCTCTGAGCCATTTATTCAGCTCTGATGTATGATTAGCACAGGGCAAATCAATACCATGTTGGATGATCTTAACGGAACAGTACTGTGATTTCCCCTCCGTCACAGGGCCAAGCGCTGATATTTGTCTGTCAGCAGTGACATGCTATCTCTAGCAGGGGCACTGGGGCCAAAACACAGGTATTGATCCTGTCAACATTGATGGCCCTAATGGTATGGAGGATGAGGGAAACTGCCTGCCACTGGAAATGTAATGCACTGTATGGAATGGCCTCCTGGACCAGAGGAAGGAACATGATGTTTATCTGTTTTTATGGTGAATTATACTGAAGGTCCCCAGTTAACACTGCACAAACTGAAAGTGAATACGTTAACAAGAATATCCTTAAGTCAGAGCAGAACCTTTTTTTTCTGCATTGACAAACACACCAAAAGCAAATGTTCTCTTGCTCAACACACGTAA
>CAFUXE010000089.1:294214-304343 GCA_903364295.1 Serranus cabrilla
CAGATATCCTCTGGATATCCACCGTTTTATTCATCACTAAAGAAGTTAAGTTAGTTTTTGCATGTTTTTCTTCCATGGTACATTATCTGTTTCCATCTCTTAGGAACATAAAGGTACCACCACTTCTATAGAATAAAAAATCTCATAAATATGCCTCTGTGTTAATGTGTGTCTTCTGGGACCAGTGTGCACAGGTTTACAGTTACATATGTAGTGCTTCACAGCGAGGGATGTAGCTCTGTGATTGTAATGTGATTTACAAGCATTTTTGTACTACACAAAACAGTCCCATATAAGATCAGAGCATTATAAAAGAGTGTTGTCACTATCTGACTTCGTTCATGACAGAAAAAAACTGTGATAAACAGGCAGAAAAGCCAGAAATATTTCATTTATTTCGCTGTGCTTGGTTTCTGCATTGTATACCAGGTGCTGTTGGATTCTCAAGAGGCGAATGTATATGAGAAACATCAGAGAGCTTCTTAGAGGTGTCAATAGGCTTGTGCATGTGTCATATGTTTGCATGCATATTGATTTGCAGCAGCTTCAGTATGAATCCGTGAGGAATAAATAAGACTTTAAAGAGATGTAGAAACAAGCAACCTTTATCAAAAAGCCAGCAGCTGCACTCCAGAAACATGTTGTACTCCCACCCTGTACACACTCACCTCTCATCTTATATTTATAATTGAATAGCATGGTGAAAAGTCTGGCTAAGCAGTTAATCCACTAGTTTGGCGGAAGTTGGGAGAAAAATATGAAAAAAGGGTGTAATGAACACGACCCGCCTTCAGGAGCTAATGCCTTTCGTCTCATGAATCAAAACTCAGCATAGGAGTCTCTGATAAGTTTAAACACTTGGCTTGCTGACCATTATCATTCCAGTGTGTATATATATATGTGTGTGTGTATGTGAGGCGAGTCTGTAACGGTGTTTTGCATGCATATGCAGCACATGTGCATGTGCGCTGTATTAGTCTGTGTGTGCCCCTGTGTGAGTGTGTGTGTATCCAGCAGTGCCCCTGGCTAAGTCTCTTCAGATCTTTCCTTGTTTATGTATTTCCCTTCCTCGACTGAGGCCCCAGGAATATGCTGGGGGCTATACAGACACAGAAGAGTTGGAGTAACATTTTATCTATTCATTGTCAGGAATTATCAGTCAGCATAAATATCAATACAGCCAAATGATGGGAAGGTTGGGAGTTCGAATAGCATGGAAAAAGACATGCAGTTGATCTGTGATTCACATCTTATGGCTGAAATGCTACACAGAACAGATTATTTTTGGTGTTTACACAACTATTGACAACTACTTAAAGTTTCTGTTCATGAAATTCAGTCTCAGTTGGGAGACCCTCCACAGGACTCTGTCCTGATGTCACAAGCTAACATGCAGGTGGCTGAGCTGATGTTTGCTGCTATATTAATGTTAACCCAACCTTTCATTTTGTTATTTTTTAGCTGTGAAATCAAGGATAGTTGGAGATAAATATCTTATTTTTCCTGACTATGAAGTCTGTTAAATACAAAGTCATCTGTTGGATAATAAGATGGCGAATTTACTGATAATTAGATTTAATGAGACATCATCAAACATAATTTGGGTCCTCAACGACAAAAAATATTTGTTTTACTTTGTGTGTCAATCATCATCATCACAAAAAAAAAACAACAACCTCCAAACTCATTACAGGACTACTTGCCCTGTAAAGTTTATATAATACTCATATATTTTTGTGAGTCATCACACCTGTTATTCCAGCTCCTCAAGTTTTCATGGTAAAGGCATCATTGAGGTTAAGCTACAGTACATAACACAGAGCACAATGCCATCAGATAACTTGTCAGTCACGGACAGCTGGAAAAAGGCACATACACACACACACATAAACGCACACACTAAGATGTGCCAACACAGACTCTGAGTGCTTCTGGATAGAAACAGAGAGTGACAGTGATAGAATTTACTGTGATGGTATCAGCAAAGCAGCCATCACAGCTTTGGCAGATTGGAAGGCCATCAGGACCCATCTCCCTGGCTCTGATCAGTGTTCGCATCCTGACATCAGCCTGCGATGTTAACTCCAGGCCCTGAAAGGGGGCTATGAACCATGATCAGCGATATCAAGCCACCAGAAATAGAAATCCATTTTCCTGCCTCGAGGAGAAGGAAGGAGGGGGTGAATGAATATCAGTGGCCTCCTGGTCTGGTCTGGTCGGGTCTTAGTTGGGTGTCTGTCTCTCTCCCTCTGCTTCACCACGCGGGGCCCTTCAGCTGTTTTTCCCTCTCCTCTTGTTCTGAAGGTTAAAGGATTAGGAGCTGTGTTTTCAGACCGGATTGCTGTCCTGGCATGGATTTAGATTTTGGCCACACACACTAGAAACTAGAGCCCCAACACACGCGCAGGTGCACATATGTACATGCAAACACACACACGGAGCACCGGCACCACCGCTGAGCAGGAGGTTGTGGGGATTAGCAGGAAATACCACAAGATGGTGGCCAAAGCACTTTTTTTCTTTTCTTTATGGAGCTAAATAACAAAATGAGAACAAACCAGAGGTGCTTGTACGAAGTTGTTTTCACTCTCCCCCCTCCCTCTCCGGTCTCCCATCCTCCTTCCTTCCTCTGGTCCTGTCTAAACATGCTGACCAAGTGCGTTGTGGCATTTCCAAAAGCAAAAAGCCATTAAATATAAACATGGTGTATGAGTGTGTGTGTCTGTGTGTGTTTCTTTTTTCTCATCTTTCTGCTTTCATTTGATTCTTTTCTGTTTTGCTTAGAAACTTATTGAGACGCCTGTAAAGCCAAGCAAAGTTGTGATGAATTATTGATCGCTGACAGCTTCATCAAAGCACCGTGTTGTACACGTACTTGGCATTTCTTAACACTGAATTTACAGAGAACCGACACTAATGCGCTCATGTCGTCCAAATGTGTTAACAAATTGGGCCGAGTAGCTGGACCGCTTGCTTGAAAAAAAAAAAGCTGAGGTCCAGGTACTGACAGAACAGGCCTGAAAGCATCAACGAGTGCAGAGGAGAAAGTGCGTGTGTATGTGTGACTGTGTGTGTTTGGGTTTGCATGAGGGAACATACACCAGACTTTAAAAAATGTATGAAGAACACAGCCTTTTTCTTTCTCGACACAGAGAAAGAGAGCAAACGGTTCCCAGAATGCCAGGGGAAAACACAGTTCAAATAGTGTGAGGGCGAAGGGAGCAGATCAGAGAGAAAGCTGTTTGCAGTTCAGGCCTACAAGGCAATTCTTCCCCCGACTCCCAGGTGAGAGAGCTCAAAGAGAAATAAACCTGAGGTACCAATTTGCTGAGTTTTGTTCAATAGATGGGTGAGTGCCTAGAGACTTTACCCCGAGTGCACAGGAGCCAGGGCCAGTAAACAAAATTACTTAAGGATGGTTACATATTCTCTCTCTGTCTTCCTTCATGCTTGAAGGAGACAAGCTCTTTGTCTTTGCTCTGCCCAACTTGTGTTTCATGTGAGTGCAGGTGGATAGAGCACAGGCGACATGTACTCTATCGTCTCAATCTTGACAACTTCTGGGCTGTTTTCCTTGTCTCTTTTACAAATCTGTTTTTTTCCCCCTCTTCACTCACATGAAGTGCAGACTCGAAAGCCGAATGGAAAACTTTATCAAAGCAGATTTAACTTTGGAGGGCTGAAGGATTTATTTACAGTACGTCTTGGATTCTCTACCGCCGTGCAGGTAGCACTTCTTATCAGCGATGAGGTTTTATGTAGCTGTGTGTTGATTTTCATAATGTGATGCTGATTTATGTACAGACAATTGCGAAGAACTTTTCATACACTATATCTTCTCTTCGGTACATATAAATGCAGACAGGAGCTTTGCTGGGTTTGAATAATTGCAGCAATGAATATTCCACAGCAAAGATAACACGCGGCGTTATTTCAAACCCCACAGACACACAAGTTTCATCATAACGCTCGTGATAAAACTGACTGTGACATACATCGCGGGACACCTCTCGCCCATTTTACAATATGCCCTTCCGTGCTAAACAGTGAAATGAATTCCCACACATCACCATCGCCAAACCTGGAACCCCTCTCTTCGCATCGGGGGCCGCTTGGAACAATCCATTAATTCAGCCAGATCACAATCTGCACAGATTCAATTATTCCTGAAACCATAACCATAATACAGAGCGATGACAGGGCCATATATTCAAACCAATATTTATTTGTAATAATGCCAGCACTCTCTCTGTCAAAGCCTCGGCAGACAGGTGGAAAAGGCACTGAGCGGAAACAGGACATAGTCTATTGAAAGGCTCTGCTGATTTATTAATGCTCGCCCATTTAAAAGTCACTTCATTTTTCCATGCCTTCAGTCTACATAACACTATATGTTTGTGTCCATGAATCAGTGAAATACACAGTATATTCTTAACATTCCTTTGTTGGCATGCAAAGCCTGTATCATTTCAAAGTAAAAGTTCACACAGGGCTCAGGACATGAGGTTCATATTGCTTATGTTTAAATATTTTGATGAAGCCTTCTGCACATCGGTGATGCTTGAGAGGCCAGCTCGGAGTTTGGCATATTTTTTTTTATGATTGACTGCGGAGGGGGAAAGAGGAAAAAAAAAAGATAAATGGTTGTGAATTAGAGAGAAAGTGAGTGAATGCCTCAGAGAGTCGAGATGTAGAATTCAGATGTATGGTAACAGATGGCAAACCATGCAGAAATCAAAAAATAGTTTTCATTTTTCTTTGATTTTGCAGTGGTAATATTAGATGCAAATGGAACCCATACTACAGAATGGATGGTCTCAGAAACAAAGACAAACATCGCTTGAAGTTCGCTTTCCCCTGCGCCACTTTTTTAGAGAAAATGAGTATTGCAGATTGCTTCACCTGTTTGTGTTCAGCACATTCATTTCTGGGGAGCCGGAAACTACAGAGGAGCAGACTCCAAACAATCATCTGTCAAATGCAGAGAAGGCCTGGAAAAAAGCCATCATTGTTTAAACTTGACCAACATTACCAAAGCACATGAAGAATGAACAAAGTAAAGAAAAAAATCATGTGCACACACACACACACACACACACACACACATGTACGTGATATCACTCCAGCATATAACTCGTCTCCGCGTTGTTTGATCTTAATTGCAATATGTCTCAAGGAGCCAGGTCTCAGTACCATGTAGTTGTTTTTAGAGTGAGAGAAATTAATTTTCATTGTGTGGCTGTTGTAATGTCACAGATGAGGACCGCCCTGACCTGAGCTTGAACTCATCAGTTGAAATGAAGTTGTTCACTCAGCTGTAGAAGACAAACCATAGTTGCTGCGGATTAATCAACCCCATCAGGGTGCGTGCAACTGGAAATGGCTTTCAACCACTTCCACTTTGACCCCAGGAAATGTTGGATTAGAGGGAGTGTGCATGAGTAAAGAGCAAGACCCTGACGTATGTATGATATACTAAATTATATAGAGACTTAAATTAGGTGTCTAACCTAATGTGTGTTTGTGGATCAGTGTGTGTGTGAGAGAGCGTGCTTTATGAAGTGTAGTTCCTGTCTGCCATCATTTCTTTTGGTTATTCTGACATTGTGTGTGTATACGGGGGCATTTTTACAATGCAATTACAGCACCGGGCATGTTATGATTTCCGTATGATTTCTACGCTGCGCCATATGCGCCGCAGCTGTCGAAAAGAGCGCAACCACGCAAAGATACTGTAACATTTTCTACGGTGCTGCTTTCCAGATGTCCTTGAAAACACACACTTCAGACATAAAAAAAAGAGAGGGAGAGACGACAAGTTGGTTTTGGAAGGAGTTGTCATATCTGGTGAAGCTGGAAGTTGGAGTCTGTCTGGCTATTTATCAGTCAGCAGAATGTTGAATATGACCACTTCTAGTAAAGCCAAGCGGTTGTGTTTTAGATAGAGATATCAAGAGGGAATTGTAAACATTTGGAAGCTACTCAAGAAGGAGTTTTTTTTTTTTTTGACAAGATAGACAAACAATGCATGCGCCACATCAAAAGTATAAGCTGTGATGTTTTCGGATTCTCAAATGACACAGTTCTGAATTTTCATGAGGCTGTTTTCTACACTCATTACTTTGTAAACCGAAATAAATAAATAAATACATCTTTGGTTGTGAAATCTACCAAGTCCATCAAAGCTCGCAAAGCAGATGTCCTTTGCTTAACTTGTGTTTTCAAGTACTTTTCACACACTGCAAACTAAACTCCAATCCTTCGCCTTCTCTCCAATGTCGTTGGCAGAATGTGTAGGTAAGTCAATGTAGCTATCATAGGCTGTGATGGGGCTTCACAGGCTAGATACTAAAAGCCATACATTATGTAGTTGTCAAGGGATGTTGATTTGAGTCTTTAGAATTTCCTGGGTATTGAAACTAGAAGCTTTTTGCTTTTGTATGAAACTTTGATAGGCGGAAGAGAGAGGAATATGATCCCATTATTTTCTGGCTTTACACAAGCCTGACCATATGATTTACTCACCGCCTTCTAAACACAGAGAGAGGAAGTGCGAGGGAAAGAAAGGAAACGAGAGAGAGAGAGAGAGAAGGGGAGAGAAAGAGAGAGAGAGAGGCAGCCTGCTTGAGTCATTGCATTTGCACGCATTAGAGTTTGCAAGACTAATGTTTTGGAAAACAAGAATAGGGAAAAGTAGAATGCTGCAAATGGCTCTGCGTGACTGGATTTGGTTTGAAAAGGATATGTACGCTTCTGAGGAGAGGTTCCCAGTGATATATCCAACTGGAAATTTTTAATCTCACAGCTGAAAACTTTAAATACAAAAGCCGCTCTTCAGGTTCACTCACTCTGCCTGTATTCACCACTGCCACAGCTTACAGTCAGGAAACTGATTACTCCTCCCAGCTATAGACAACTTATACGAGCGTTTGTGTAAACTTGCAGTGATTGTCTTAAAATGTTTGGCTCTTTACCAAATTAATAAGAATTTAACAAGTAATAAATCACACAGATTCATTAGATTTATACTCAGTTAAAAGCTGCTCCCACATGCTGCTGTTCTACAGTATTTTCCCATTACAGGAAACAATCGGTAAACACTGGCTGAGGATAAGTGCAGTTGGATTGTTGTTTTCCAAAGCTGCTGGGCGATGTAACAATACAGGGAGCACTTCACGTCTCCATCCAGCACCAAATCTCTTCCAGTGTTTGTCATACACACCATTGTTGAAGTACTTACAAAGATTGAAGATTATCTCCCCCTCACTGGGCAACGCATGTTTGCAGCAGAGTCTCACATGTATAATTCATCAGGAAAATAAATTGTCAAGACTTTAAAGAACACAATGCATTTTGTACTGGGCAACACTTTGCTTTTTACCCTCCAAATTATTTATTGTTTCCTCGACTCCCTCGGGCCTTGGCCTGACCTTAAGCAACTTCTAATTGGCTCTGCTGCCACACGGCTCTGTGTGTTTACCCACCCCTCTGGTGTTTAGTGCGACACAGTCGAACAAAAGTGCTGCAGCCTTGTCTGTAAATGTTGGAGTATAATGGAGAAATCCACCAAAACAAACAGTTTTCTCTCCTTGCTCTATTATTTACTGATATAGTGCTACTTATTGTTGAAAGGCACAGCAGTCAGATACATTATGCACACGGCTCATTTTCAGGTAAAAACAGTGCCTGTCTGTCTTTTTAGGAAAGAAAAACATAGCTACTTTTTTCTTGAAAATGCATCAATAAAAGTCATACCACTAGAAATACACGCACTAATTATTACTACTGATGTTAATCATATGGTCACACCAGTCAGGTGCAGAGATGCAAACATATGTTCCGTTGCTCATATTTGTCCGTAATAAACCTTTAACATTGATTAAAGTTCATCATAAAATTAGCCTTCAACTATGTTAATGTTAAAAAATGGTCGGAGATTAAGATGAATTTTATTCAAATCTGAACTTTTATTGTTCATCTATGATATTAATGGAACATGTTGACATTTTCTACACAAATTATGAAAATAACAGCCAGACGATTATATAATGTAAATATTTGTGAGTTGCATCCCGAGCTTTTAATGAACAGGTTATATAGGTTTATGTGCATCTGTATCCAAGCAGGTGGGGAGGTGGGTGTACCACTGAGGATGTGGTTGACCTCACACATCGAGGCGCACTTATAATTAGGAAGTGAATACACTATTTTCTATAGAGATAAAGCTATGGTGGAATTCACAATGGGCCTCATGCAGGAATCGATATAAACATTTCCCTCTAATTTTTCTTCATATCTACGATTTGTTTTATATTGTTAGTACATAGTGATATCTGGGATCCACCAATGTTTGCTTCATAACCAACATTAGACAATAGAGTATTATATTTATTTATATTATATTTTAAGTGAATTTCATCATTCAGCACACTTAGATTTAGACAGCTCAGAACTGTTGGTGCATCTGGTCTCATATTGTTTTACAGAAAATTAAGAGAAATATGAGAGAATATTACTGCATGAGACACATTGTCACCATTGTAAAAACAAACAAACAAAAAACCCTCTTTATTGCTCCAAAAGTAGCCTTGTTTTACTTGCATTGCATTTGTGCCTCGCATGAAAGAGCATAGTTTGCAGTACTAAGCATTTTGTATATTAATATAACATATTGAGACAATAACTTTCCACTCATCAATGTGTTGTCAGAGAGCAGCTCCACTGTCTCAAAGATGGATGGATCATTCTTTGACTACAAGAGGGGAAAAAATACATAAATGGAAGTGCTTCATGCACAATCCAATGAGAAAACTTTATAGGCTAATAGAATTATCTGTGCTATTCTCCATCTATTGTTTGATGCGACAACTCATCAGTCATGCTGCCTTTATACTATTACACACACAAGGAGAGCAGGGGGAGATAGCAGGGCTGTTGCTGCAGCATCTCACACAGTGTAATTACATAAACAATAATATGTGATATGTTATTAGGAGTGGAGAGGGGAGTTTGGGGAAAGGGAGGGGGGCGAGACTCCTCTGAGGTCTTTGTAATTCCCTATTTGATAGTAAGGCTTACAGCAATTAAGATGTTTAATTTAAGGATTTAAGCACTAAGGATTCAGACAAGAAGAGAAAAAAAATAATAATCATGGGTGGTGGCTGAAGTTTGGGGTGGATCTGACTACATTTGAATGTTGATTATTCTCTTTCTCCCTCTTCATCTCCCTCTCTCATTCTGCCGTTAACCCCCCTATCATGGCTTCTTTCTCTCCCTCTCTCTCTCCCGGTCCCACTTGAAGTCTCCAAGGGACTGAGAGGATGTGAGGGGAGTTGATCATTGCATTGCACTGATAAGCAAAAATGTTTCCAGAGCGTAAAAGAACTCTGTGGTGTGTGAGAGGGATAAACTATAATCTGCAACCACACACTGAACTTGACTGCTAATATTTGCATTGGAAATCAGACGGAAGTTATGCTAAGCTTTCCCCATTATAGCCCGGCGTGGTGTGAAAGGTCTTCCCCTCCTTCATTTGAATATGGCCTCTCATGCATTAGAAAAATACACATTTGGACGAGTGGAGGATGGGATGACAATTTATGAGGATGCATTTTTGAAATGATCTCTTAGTGAGGTGGATCCCCCCCTCGCTCAGGCTTCATATAATGTATATAAAACCTATTTAAAAAGCAAAGTGAAATGTTTTATTGGGATGGACGTGACTGAATTTCTTATTTATTTTTTCTGTGTTGAGCAAATAAATAAAATCCCCCCCATGTATTTTCATGCTTATTCTGTTAATTTATAGAAAATAATAGATTATTTTGTTCATGTTAATTTGAAATTTATTTTTTTTTTCTTTACAATGTTTTCTTACGGATCAGATCATTGCATCTTAGAAACCCAGCACCCTAATCGGACTCCAGCACCCCTTTTGTTTCCTTTTATTTCCTTGAATTATTATTTTCTCCATCCCTTTCATTTCTCCCCCTTTTTCTTTTTTTTTTTATTAATCCAGTAACTTTTTTTCTCTCTCAAGACCCACCACAGGAAATGTGTTCATTTGATCAACCCTGTGTTGTGCAGGATTGATAAGATTAGCAATCAAAAGCATTAGTGATTCAAAGCG
>CAFUXE010000089.1:306265-327926 GCA_903364295.1 Serranus cabrilla
TCTCTCTCTCTCTCTCTCTCTCTCTCTCTCCCTCTCTCTCACCTGCCCTCGTCCTCAGCCCTCTGGCTCTCCTTATCAGTAAAGGAACTTTCCATCTAGGGCCAACTGAAAACCGTTTATTCACAGCTTCACCCAAAGCATTGCTTTTACAGAAGAGGAAACCACACTCTGTCTGTGTTCCTTTGTCTAGTGTACGCTTCCACATGCACAGCCACACACACACACACACACAATGTAAAGCTATGTACTGTTGGCTCTTTTCAACCCTGTGAGGTCAATCCTCTAAACAGCTTCTGACCTCAATTATAATAGTTTGCTCGTCAAATTCAGACTGAGTGATCAACAATTTAGCTGCACTTTATTTAAATCTAATTTAATGTATTTTACCTTGCTAATATTTTTTGTAATTGGCCATGAAGAGAGAGTAGGAAGCTTTTCTTAGATAAAAAGTTTCTTTCTTGTGTAAGAAACTCTAAAACGCTGCAAACACAGGAGTGATGCAAAACCAAAAACACACACATAAAACAAATGCAACAGAAAAACGCAGCAACAAAAAAATGCTGCAGTCATAGAAACAAAGCAGAAGCAAAACTTACAAAACCCCCAAAACAACTGCAAGAAATAAATGCTGTTTTGCTTCACAAAACGGAAGTGCACCAGGGGGTTTGTTTGCCTGATCTGTTACAGATTTAATGTTTCTGCCACTCAGACAACAAAAGTCAGCGGAAGCAATCATGACAGTCCTAAAGAATGGACAGTACATCTGTGAGGAGAAAGAGGAGAATACTAAATTGGCAAAGTTAGGTCAGAGAGAGTGGATATTTCATTTAAATAGGACCTTTTTTTAATATTTCACTTTCAGTCAATTACATGTGTGTTTAATTTGTGTTTTATGTGTTCTGGTCTCACTTTAACCTCTCCTTGTCTATCTAGCACGCAAACAATAGCTTAGCTAACTACTTCTTCTTCATGTCTTTCAGGTCTGGTCCCCCTAGTGGCACTTCCGTTAAGTGGAACTAATTTGCAGCATTTCTCTCTTGCAGTTGTTTTGTGGTTTTGTGTCTTTTTGGTATTTGCAGCATTTTTCTTTGGCATTGGTTTTGTGGGTTTGTAAGTTTTTGCTTCTACTTCGTTTCTATGTTTGCTGCGTTTTCCTATTGCATTTGTTTTATGTGTTTATGTGTTTCTGATTTTGCATCATTCCTGTGTTTGCAGCATTTTGCCGTTTGTGACGCGTTGTCAGCCCCTGTAGAGCTCCTTTTAAATGGTCTTTTCCTGTTGACATTAATACTAAAATAGATAGTTATTCTCCCCTACACAACTGTATAAGTAAAAAGCAAAACTAACCGGACAAATTCAAAATGTCAAGGAACGGCTTTACATCGCAGTGGCATCCATTCTTCTCCTCACCAGCCAAGTGATTTCTTACTGGTGCGACTACAAAGGTCTGTGGATAGGCCCCAGACGGTGTCTTTTCTCCTGCGCCCTCTCTCTCTCCCATCATATTCTCCCCGTCTGCACTCTTTCTCTCTCTGATATCTGGTAACAGAAGAGGCAAGAAGTCTTAAGGGGCTTGCGCTGACTCAGCAGGTCAGAAGAGAGAAAAGCACTGCTGGTAGCTGGGAGGCTGTCTGTATACATGTGTGTGCATCCGTGTAGTTGATGTGTGAGTGTGGTGGTAGAGTGGCAGCACGTCTGTGCGCTCGTAGCCGCGAGGTTCAAACCACGCTGCCTCCCTCCCTCCCGATGAAATTGTCATCAGAACATGAAAGCGTCAAAACATCAAACGGGACCTTTAATTGTGCTTGTGTGTATGTGCGTGTGTGTGTCTGGAGAGCTGGTAGTTTGGGTCATGTTCACATGTTCGTCTGAAGGCCTGGGATTGTTGGTGCATGTATCCTGAGGCCTGCTAGAGTTTGTGTGCTTCTACATGTAATACTGTACATTTGGTGTAGAACACTAAACAGTTATTACAAAACATAAGGAAAGGGTTGGATGTGTCCCCCATACAGAATAATATACTCCCACCCTGAAATTTGCACATGCATCAGATGAAATTTACAACTTCATAACCATAGTATAAAAGAAGTGGATGTAGCCACTGTGACGCCATCCATTGGTTTGTGGACTATGGTTTTGGAACCTCTATATCTATTGTTATTTTGTCTTTCACCATCTGAGTATGTTGGGGCCACAAGTGACCATATTTGGACAAGAGGGTGGAGCTGGGGAGAAGCAATGGGTGCATCTAACTAAGAACTATAGTTAACACTAGCCTGAGCTTGCTTGCTTGGTTGACAAGGTGTATTCATAATTCCATTTACACATTAATTGCTAATTTTGGCTCGCAAAAACAGACCTAAAACTAAATCTAGTTACCAGAAACCATTCATTTCCAACTGCTTAGAAAGTCTTTCAGTACAACTTAATGCTGAACAAGCAATTTTTTAGGCAAACAAATGTTTCATGAAGTTATAACCCAGTGAAAGGGTCAAAGCAATAGGAAAACACAGAGAACATCCCAAAACAAATACACAGCTGATTAAATGTACACAGTGCCATAGAAACACATTACCAGGATTCTAGCCTAATTTACAGGCCGCCATAGTGAGGACTTGTCAATTGTCTATTTGACTTTAAATGGTATCATGATTTACACAATAGTATCATGCTGTATTGAAGAACACGTGAAAGTGTCTGATACCTTAAAGTCTTTAGGAGAAAGTTTACTGAGGTAATAAATCAATTGAGAAGTACATTCATTTCCTCATACTTCTATACCATCATACTTCTTTTTGCATCTAGTGGAGTTGCCCCCTGCTGGCCATTAGAAAGAATGCAGGTCACTTTCCCACTTTGGCTTCACTTTCCAGACCCAGAAGCTTCATCCAGTTTTTGTATACAGTCCATGTTCTTAACACAGAAAAATGACTAAACTCGTATGTCTCGGCATAAAGACTTCTTCGTGTCTATATTAAAGCATGTCCTTTAAACAGATTTTAAACAAATTTGCAGCCATTCGTGTTTCTTTTTTCCTCTCACTGTCTGTCAGTCATTGCCAACACTGCTTCTGGCTGCTTGTCTTCCTCAATCCCTCTCTCTGCCTATCATGTGGTCCTTCTGTCCCTCCATCCCTCTGCCTATGCATCCATTTGTCTGTCCGTCAGTCTGTCTGTCCACAACAAAGACAGACAAGCCCGTGCATCTCTGATCACACCCCTCACACACACACGCAGACACACACACACACCCACCCCCTAACCCACCCACCCACTAGTTCTGCCGAGGCGAGATTAAACAACAAAGTGGCTCGATTAATCCATTTGAAGTGATGTGGCATTAGGGCTTGGAAGGAGATGGGCTAACAAACACACAGCGCCGCAGCTGTGTGGGCTGCAGATAGAGAGAGGGGGGAGTGAAATTAATTGACCTCCATGGTAGCAATTAAAAACAAAGAGGGGAGAAAACAAAACAAAACATGGGCTTGTGCCTGTGAAACAACATACTACTGCTTGGATGAAGAGATGGGAAGAGAAATGGGAATGAGTCTGAAGTGTGGCTGATTGGCTGGGGGGGAGGAATTGGGAGTTGGCACGCGCTGCTGCATGTATGGACATCCTTTCTGATAAACACTGTGAAGATGTACTCTTTCTCATGCACTTGTGGACAAACGATAAACACACACACCACCCTACGCTTACTATGAAAGAAATGTTATTCTCTCTGACACAGAATCAAATTTCAATCATCTGAATGTGAACACGGGATTACCAAGAATAACTGAAATGTTTGAAGAAAAAACTTTAAGTTACTACCAATAAAAGCCAGCTTCCACAGCAGAAAGATGTCTCAACACCATACCTTGTTCATACCTTCACATCTCTGCAGGCTTGTATGAATCCTATAGTTGAAATGTGCTCTTTGCCTGCTTTGTCTGTGCCTCTTCAGACCTTTTCACTCCAAGCATCTCCCTCTGACTGAGCATTCAAATTGAAATACAGAAGGCCTCCCACATACCCAGCTTGTTGTTTCTTGTGTAAATGATGTTGTGTGTTCAAGAATTCGTTTATTCTTAATCCTTACTTTATCCTCCCTGATATAAACCCAGTGATTTTTTGGCAGCAGGGCCGGCAGCACAGCAGAGGCATGCCAGTGGCAGAGGCTGCCTTTGATCCTTCATCTCAACCACACACCTGAGTGATGATGGCTCTGCTTGTAGCGTTATCCCTCTGTACTCCGAGTCTTTCATTACGTACCCCTCCCATGAATGCTGTCATTGATGGGCAGCGGAGACACCCATGTTTAATGTGCTTATAGGCATTTAGAGGAGATCATTTCTGGAGCTGGTGTTTTGTCTTGTAAAGTTGAGCAGTGGTGGGGGCTCCAGGAGGTTTTCCAACTCTTAATAGCATCTGTTTGGTAAACAAGACTCCTGTTTGCAGAGCACATATGAATACACATCATATACTTTAAGTTCTGCCCTATAATGTGTCTCATTGTTTTACATACACACCCCAAATGTACACTACACTACAGTCTGTCTGTCTGGATTTTTCACTAATGGATAGTAGCAGGAGCAGACAATAATAACAGATTATATACTGTAACAACTTGCCTTTCCTTAAAATGTGACATGTGTGTGGTGTATAAGGCACCGGCCAACGAGCCTACAGACCTTATTTAACATAGATTGTGTTATCATTAGATATACAGATATCTTAAAGCTCCAGTAATCAAAATTTGATATGACGAATGTGTCAAATGAAACCGGTCATAGTGACAATCACCCGACTCTGCAGGTCCCCTCAGGTCTATTGAACATTGCTTTGGTTTTAACTCCCACAACTTTACTGTTTTAGCAGCTAATAAGCCTGATCTTTCATCCGATCGACTTAACACTTGGTGAGTGTATTGCCGAGGACCCAAGGAAGTGCAGTGCTGAGTGCAAGCTCTTAAGATCTACAGGACTTTTTTATTACTAGGCCGAGTGCCCCTATTAACTGTTACACCACTGAGCGGCATGCTGGGTATGCTTGCTCTCTGTCGCTTGCTACAGTTCAAGAACACATGAAGAGGCCGGAGGTGTTACTTTGCAGCAAGCTCAGAATGATCACTGTTCTTGCTGGAAATCTGTTAGCAAATGACACATACCATTATAGTTCATTGAGTGAGAACCCAAGGAAGTGCAGTCAAGGATGAATTTGTTTGGATGAGTGGTTCTCGAGAAAGCATCCAGCAGCAAAACTAGGGAGTAAGCAATAGGCCTCTTCCAAACAGGCACATTTTTATTATTTTATTTTATTATATATATTGAAATATATTAAATCAGGGTCAAAACTGTTTGTTAACTTTACATTCAACTTTGTAAGGTATCATGCTATCATGGCCAAAAAAATACTGGTCTGACAGTCATAGTGTCATCTAAACAATTAGCTGGCTGACTACTGCAGGAGCAGATATAAAAGGTTGTACAGGAGATGGAACATTAAAATAATACCTGAAATATGTGTAAAGAGCAAAAGCCTTGAACAACTAGAGAAATTACAGGGGGGCAGACATGTCAAACGGCTCAAACATCACATGACGTATTGCTTTAGGAAAGTAACAGTTGCTTAACAAGTCCATGACCACGTGTCACCAAAAGGGTGCTTTCAAGTAAACTGATTGTAAACTGCATTTTTTGGTGTTCCTTTATGTTATTGTTATATTTTCTCAAAGGTTTAATATTATAGTTTGCCAGGAAAGTTCACATTTTGACGTAAAAACCAGAGGAACATCTGGGTTTTATTCAGTCTTAATACAGTTAAGCCAGCCTTATATTACAACCCTGGACTTCTCAGCTGACTCAAATGAGAAATATGTACCGAGCGTTCGCTCCTGTTTCCTCCCATTTAAGATTATGTCATTTTGATATACGCACAGTGAAATATGGAAAATATCAGCTCTCTCCCCTAACAATTTAAACATTTTTCATTTCGTATGGCCCCTAATCCATCTCTATTGGAGCATCAGGTTATTGTATTACAGACATATGTCTTTAGTCTACCCTCTGCTGAGAGGGGGAAATTGGATTTATGACGGACAAAATACTGCAGGGAATTAAATGTTCACCAGGAACTTGTATAGATTTGTTCACTTGTTACTGCATGTCACACAGTGAGTGTTTCATCAAATACTGTGTGGTGTCTAAGGAGGACCACATTCCTGTGGTACTTGTGTTTTTGAGGCACATTTGTTAGTGCTCGGACAAGGGTTGAACATTGTGAAGAAAAGGTATTGGGATACAATGGGCAGGTTGTCTTCCTACATCCCTCAATATATAACTTTGCAAAAAAAACCCCAACAACAACAATGGTGTTGGAGGTAGGTGTGCATACAGCTAATTATAATTATACAGTCATGGAAAATGGCTGAGAGCTGCAGTGAACAGTTTTGTTGTTAATTCTAAGTGAAAATGGCTCAAACAGCCTTTTATTTTATTCAATGTTAATATCAAAAGTATAATTTAATGTGTCATTTTAAACATCTCTGAAAATTGAGTAATCTCTAAATAAATCAACAAGTCCACCCACCCATGTAGTTACATGCAATGTAGCTAGTTAAGAAAAACATAACTCAGTGTTGATATTTTTTTGTGTTTGTTTGACCCTTCCACATACGCTGCCACCACATATCCACGTGGACTTTGTCTCTCTTTATACTATGTCACCTGACTTCCTCCTTTGCTCACATCATAATTACTACAGCCACTAGAGTCCGCTTATGGGGTCATTTTTTTGGGAAGGACATTCTCAAATCAATAGATGAAACTATACCTTTCCAACAGAAGTGTTAGTTTAATAGTCATTTCCAAACATTTATATGAACATGGGGGATTGCAAATGCATCTCATGTGCATCTAAATCTGAAAGCATTACAACCACCTGCTGGTTCCCCCTCAGGTTACTCTGTTAGCTCCACCAAACTTTTGCCATTTCAGCATGGATTTAAGACTTTAAGCATAGCTGCTGTCTCAACCATTGCCATGTTGAGAGGGGTGTGCAGACAACACATATCCTCCAAACTCTGAGTACAGCTGCTTTAAAACACTGGTGTACAAAGAGGAGCAATACACAGTATGAAACACATCACCATCACATCTGGAATCAGTTATTTATTACATTTAACTATTCAATAGCATTAACTCCTCAATTTAATAAAGGCATCTTAACAAGGTACAAGGTAGCTTTATTGTCAATTCTACAGTATGTGTAACACATACAGAGGACTGAAATTGTGTTCCTTACATTAATTAAGTGCAAAAGTACAAAAGTGCAACATTACATACATTATATATTTTTATTGCTATTTTATATTTATTTAAAAAAAATACATCTATGTGCACATTTATAATCTGCCACCATGAACAAAAAGCATGTTCTGGGTTTTACTCAGCATAGTTCCTGCTTTCTGAAACAGGACTCTTTAGCTTTCATCTAAAATGGGACTTCTGTTACCAAATAGCAAATGGTGTGTGCAAGCATTTATTATTTCAGCACTTAATAACAGACAACCCTAATAGGTCCCTGATGAATGCTATGTCTGTGTGTGTGCATGTGTGCAAGTGGGTGGGTGGGGATATGGAATGGGTAACCGACAACAGTGAAAGAGGGAGAAAAAAATTGAAAAGGGGTTAATTTGGTTTGGCTCAGGTGAGGTAATTATTCCTTTCCCCCACTTCACTGCACACCCATAATGATTATTAACAAGCTTAAAGTACTTGAGGAGCACTGGGAGCTGGTGGCTAACAACACAAGGCCCAGGAAAGGAGGGAGGGAAAGAGGGATGGATGGTGGGATGGAGGTAAAGAATAGGGAGGATGGGAAATCATTATGCTAATGAGGCTGGCCTTAATCACACAGTGCCCATGATAATCTGCTGGGAGGAACCCAGGTTACTTGGGTCACTGGTTTGTTCCACGGCAGGCACTCATTTTTTTGTGTTTTCTCTCTCACACTTCTTCTCTTTTCCCTATTCTGCAATTTTCTCACTTATTCTCTCCTCTTAAATTTCTACTCTTGTGTGTATGTGATTTTGGATTCGGGGTCACAGGGGTGGATACTGCAAGTACATTCAGGCGTGAACCTGCAATTTAGTTTTAAGATCACAGCATAATATATTTTTGGCTGTAAACCTGTTTTGCCACAACACACATGTATTGTCGGGCCAAATGCACTAAAAGAGCCTCATGAGATAAAGTGCAGTCGCCTAAAAATAAAAGGTTTCTTGCATATTGATTTGCCTGTGAACCTCATGAATAGAACAGCTCCAATTCTTAAACAGTAGCCAGCTTAAACCAACACTGTCCTGTACAGTAGTCTGCCTAAGAGAAGGTGGGAGTGTTTGTTATTCAACCATTTCTTTGAGCTGCTCTGGTTGAGTAAAACTTTAACTAGCCTGCAATTTTCACACTAAGTAATGTTCAACTAAAACAACAAGGAATAAGAGAAAATATTAGCAAACTGGATAAATTAAGCCTGATGCTGAGACTGCTCAGTTCATGAATGGTTCTCTCTAACTCTTACAAAAACATGCAGAGCAGTTTGTATTATATTTTACAAAAAAGACTCCTCTATTTTCAACTGATGTGAAATGGTGTCATGATCGCTGTTTTAAACATGTGGTTAATGTACTGAAATGTTCAAATAACAATTTATGTGCATAACCAATGGACATAGTTATGTAGGTGACAATGAATTTTTCATTCCGACATTGTTTCATGGCCCTCAGTGTCTCATACCAACGCACCCTTGGTGAGAAATATTGACCCACATCGAACCCCTTAGCTTCTGTTTTTGACTGGTCAGGAATGTTGTGTCACTTTCTGCTACTTACATGCAGAATTATTTTTCAAAACAAACTTCCGTTACACTGGCTGACTCCAAACAACACTGACTCTTGGCTTCACAAGGAACACAAACACCAGTCTCCTGGGATAAAGTCTGCGATTTTCATTTAATCAGTTTTGTGAAATTACAAAAGTTGGGCGGTGTGAGCCCTCCCTGGTCAGACAACTTTTTCATGTGATCAACATATGGTAATACAAGCTGCACAGTAGCTCATGCAGTTTGCCTTAATTATTACACCAACTGCAGAGCAGGTGCCCTCACCAACCAATAATAGTAACCTCTGCAGCAACAGGGACATGATCCCTCACTGGCTTCCCACCCATGAACTATACCTATTGTTTTCTTGGCACCTCCAGTCCCAGTGCTGAAAGAAACTGAACTCATGCAGTGGTGGGCATATTATAATTGATATTTCCCCTCACCCAACTATCCCAAGGTATTCATACAATCTTATTTACACTTTGATCAGGCCTATTGCCCTTTTGTACAATACTTCTGGTTCTTTAGCTACAACGAAATTACATTCTCCCAATGTATTTTTGTGTTTAAGATTAAAGAGCAACTTTTTGATTTTAACCTTTGTTATTTAAGACTTTGTATGTGAAAAATTATAATAATAATCCCAAATGTTGTAGGAACACAAAAACCATAAGCTTAGCAACACAGGTTTTCAAATCTCTGAATGGAATCCCACATTTCCAGACGGCACCGGCAGATCCTACGGTTCACCTAATCTGCCTCCATGTGCTTCCTCTCTTTCTCTTCCTCTTTCTCTCTCTCTCTCTCTCTCTCACTCCTTTTCTCTCTCTGGGCTGGTATTTCTTGGACATCTGTTCTTGGCAAGCACAGCAGCAGCACTAGTACTGCACCCGCTCCCCGGAGGACAAGGAGGGATGTAGGCATGGTGGTTGGAGGGAAGGGAGGGAGGGAACGAGGGATGGAGGGAGAACAGAAAACAAGAGAGTGAAAAGGATAGAGGAAGAGGAAAAAACCCTCACACCACACAGAGAACCACACAGCAGTGAAAACAGTGAAAGACAGCAATATGGAAGTGGTGAGGCAGGTTTTGAGTAAGTCTGTAAGCAGTAATTGGGAGAAGGGGGACCACCACTGGGGACCAGCCCTCTGGGTCACGCAACAGCACTGGGCAGGCTGTCGGAGACCGGCACAGGAGTTACAGGGATTGGGATGATTGAGATTAGTGCAGTTTTCCAGAAAAAATGTTTGTGGTGGAAGGGTGGAGAGGAAATGAACATTTAAAGCATTTGACACCAAAAACACTGCATTCGTAAAACCGCGGTATCTCTTGCAATATTTTGTATGTTTGGCGAAATACAAATCTAGAGAGACTCTTTTGGAAGATTGTACTCATATAAATATTTTTTTTCTGGTTTTCTTGGTCAATAATTTCCTTCACACCTATTTCCTGAGAGGCAATCTGAAGCTCAGTAAAACAGTCAGCATCTAAGAATGTTGAACTGTGGAGGGGTTCAAAGGAACATTTTTAAACAATTACAGATGGTAGTTTGAGAAGAGAGAGAGAGAGGCCGAAAGACGGACTGAAAGGTTGTCGAATTGTCTGGACATGTAATTGACAGGGAAATCAGCAAAGGGAGGGAGACAGAGTGAGCGGTATCTTGACAGGCTTCAGGTTAAAATGATTAATTACCTCCAAGGCTTCTGTGGGCCTGGCAACTTCCTCTGGTTGCTGCTGCGTTGTGTGCTGCAGGGGCCCGGGGCCCCGGGCCTAAGGTGATGCTGTCACAGTTGCTTCTTTTTCCAATCATAGTGCAAAATCTGTCTTTTCTGTGCTTCCACCCCCTCTCTTTCTCTTCTACACTTCTATTTTTACAACAGTATGCCCTGTTCAGTAGGGTCAGCACTATCAGGCATCTGTAGACATAGTAACTAATGCAACAAGTTGCACAACAGGCAAATATTCTAAAATGAAAAATCTAAAACTTTAGACATACAGTATTCATGTTGTGAACCCCTAACCCCAGTGCACTAGTAATTACACTGGTCGATTCCACACCCCATGATTTATGTCCAATGCCAATATTCAGTGCCAGTGCAGGAAATGGTCCTGAAGAAAACTGAAGAGAACCCTTACATAAGTTCTGAGGTTGGATCTCATTTCTGTTTCCAGCAAAGCCACTTTCAAAAACAACTATGTGAATAAAGCACCTAGCTCTCTGGATTTCAGACTAATAATCAGCCTGGTCTCATTACCAACTTGTCAGATACTGACACTGTGTCATTGCCTTCAGCGTGTGATACCGACACACCAGGCATCCTTTAGCATCTCTATGAGATGGCCCGGACTTTCCTTTAACACCAGTGTAGACTTGTTCCTGCGTTGGTGGATGGAAACAAGTTCCAGGCTCTGACCCAGGAGACCAGTGATCGTGCCCCTTGTGAAGCCAAGAGACAATTCTGTTACTTGGAGTCATGTGTGTCACTGCATCTAGTTAAATGCAGAAGTAGTTGTTTTTCAGCACAAACCTTTTCTTTTATCCTAACCTTGGTCAGGTGGTTTTATTGCCAAAAGTTAACCATCTCCTGTGAACACAGAAGTCTGTTTTGCCATGTTATCACCCACAAGTTTGGTTTCAATGCACAACGCTACTAAATAAATTGACTTCTTTGCCAGCTTTGGACAGAGAGCAAAGAAAATTCTTGATAGAGACAAGAAAAGGAAAAGAGATGATGTTCAGGACAGCAGAGGCAGGGTGACTGAAGGCAGAAAAACAAAGAAGACAAGTATATATGAAGAGGAGGAATACAAAATGAAGTCTTATCTCAAAATGTATTGTCATTTGCTTCTTATGTTTGCATCTTAATTCTTTATTAAACTTATTTAACAATGTTTTAACAAAAGGGTCTTTCTCCCCCCGCTCTATCGTCCTCCATCTCCCCCTCCACCCCTCTTTTATCACCCTCAAGCCCTCTCTCTCTCTCTCAGTCTCGCTCACCACCGCTTTCCTCATGTACCCTCATACCTCCCTTCTATTTTTCCCAGAAGAATTTTCGGTTTGTAATTTATTATTTGCAAGAGAAACTGTTATCAGAGTCAGTTTGCTATCGTGGGCCACTTCATTAATCACCTAGCCCTCTCTCTTCATTTGTTCCCAGATAGGCTGTGGTTCGCTAGGTTCCAGGCACTGATATAAATATGGAGGTAAGAACACTCCCCTCCCCTGTTTATCACCAAATAGAAAAAAAACATACAGAAAGTTCAGAGATATACACAGAAGAAAAGTACTTCTTTTTCTTGTTTTCACTAACCAAGAAAAACATTCTTCCATAATACAATTTCTGTTAAAGTGATGACAAAATTTCATTTCTGTTTTAGACTTTGTTTTTTTATTTCCCAAAAGACTATATTGGGGGTACAGCATGTTTAAGTGTAACGCAGCATATGGGACTGATCAGGATCCTGAGGGCTGTTCAAACAGAAGTAGAACAAACAGAACAGATATCTTGTTTCAAGTTAGCCTTTCCAGCGGTGTGATGTCCAGAAAAAACAGTAAATGTTATAAAGTTGAGGTTTTGTTTCAAGGATAGATGTTTGACCATACTATTCAATATTTTGACATATGCAGAGGATCTATCAAGCCTTGTCCACTACAGTAAATGACCAGATTTCTTGAAAAAGACAAAAAATGGCGACTTAACTAAATATTTCTGAATATTTTATTTCAACAAAATACCACTGGACTTCTTAATTATAGAGGTTATTTGTTCATAAGGTTTTAACCTATCCAATCTAATTCAATGTTTGTGTGTCTCCGGTGACCCACAAGGGATTATGGGAGAGTGAGTGAAAGGTGGCCTTGAACTATAAGAGGATAATCCTGTTTTGATACCTCACAAAGAACTCAAACCCAATTTACCATCCCAACAACTACCAGCCAGGCTGTTTAGTTAGGATAGGTGAGCCTCCATTGTGAGTTCTTTCTCTCTTTCTGTCAGTCTCCTTTGCCTTTTCTCTGCTGTTTTCTTTTTGCATTTTGTCTTTTTTTTCTTGCTCTCTCATGTGTCACTGTCTTTGTTTCTCCCTTTACTTGTCTTTCTGTGTTTGCATCATGTGGCCATATTGGGAGAGGTGGATGGGTTAAAGGTAACTTAGCAACGGTAAGTCAACTTTAAGATTAGGTGGGTTTAAACCTGGTTGTGGCAAACAACTGTTTGTACTAGTTAAAGACAGAGCCTATAAAAAGTGAGTGTGTAGAAAGTGTACCTCTGTGATTATGAGCTTTACGACCAGCATAAGCTCAGAGTTAGTTTAGAGTAAAATCTTAAAATAAAGCATGGAATGCTTTAAGCCGTGGAAAACTTGTGATTGACAAATTGCTACAGAGACGACCTGTCAGTCAGTATAGAGGTGTAGCAATTCACATCCATGGCATTATGTGCGTTTAAATAGCCTGTGAACTGGTTTGTGCTTTACTTTGAATTATGGAAAGCCAAGAGCCAGGAGCCAGGTATGAAGTGTCCTCACTTTCTAGGGTCAGATCCACACTCTTGTCCAAATGTGGTATTTTCTTGCTCCAACCAAGATGGTAAAGGCTAAAATGCTAAACTCAAGGCTTCAAAACAGTAGCCCACAAGCAAGGGATGTCTAAATGGCGACATCCACTTCTTCTAAACAGTCTGTTTTCATTTATTTATATTGGACACACTGAAAGTTTTATTTATCTAATATTCTGAAGTTTCTACCCAAAATTAATCACCATCAACATTAGCCTAAATAGTTTTTACAGCATAAGACACCATTCTAAATCGTACAGAGGCAACCATGTTCTGGATTGACATGTGCAATAGACTCATAACATAGTAAAGTAAAAAAAAAAAAACTCTTTGATTCCTGCACTGGGACCACTTGTGTTCTCATAGTTGTCGACTCCACGCTGCTCAGCTCAAGCAAAGCTGTGGCATGTCACACACTGGGTCTGATAGCAAACATGGTTTAGTGATAAGATTAAATATGATGTTAATGTCACTCTCATGTTTGTTTTTCTTCCTTTGTGTGAGGGCTTAAACTCTGACTGGGAGTTTGGAGGGCTCAGTTTGTTTACATCAAGGGCTTTCAGCTTCAATGCTTTTGCAATATGGCGATTTCCCTTTGAAGACGGCATTTTGAGTGCGTTGATTAATAGCGGGAACTACCTCTGTCTTTTGTTCTGCACGAAAAATCATCAACCCTCTGACCTATTTAATGGTTAAAACCCTATTTAATTATTAGAACTACAGTGCTATTTATACAAGCAACTCACCCTTGTATGCAAATTTGAACTGTAGGTTACAAACCCACCCCCAAAACATACACACGAGCGCACACACACATGCATGCTGCCTCTACCACCGCAAGCAGCTCGAAATATCAGGGAGAACTCCATTTCTCAAATCCTTTTATTCTCTGGCTGTATCAGCTATGAGCTTTGGTAATGAATGGTTTCCTCTGGGTATTTGTGCTTATGGTGCTGTGTTGTTTTTCAACGCATCTTTTTCAAAATGCGCTAATTTACTTAGCGTCAACACTGGCTTTGTATTGAGCATCAGCGATGTTGTATTATGGTGCGGAGAGGAGGAGGGAGGGGTGAGGGGGATTCCCCAGTTGTGAGTTCAAGCACACAATTAGACACAGATAGACTTGCTCCCTTGGGTGGGGTAGTGCTTATTGTATGTGTGTGTGTGTGTGCGTGTGTGTGTGTGTTGGGGGGGTGAAGAGGGAGTAGAAATGCAGATGAGATTGACAGTGTGAGGAGTAGAAAATGAACATTATTAAAAAATAAACAAAGGAGGAGGGGGTGGAGAGTGCGCGGAAATCATTAAATAACTTCAAGAAGGTGATATTTTAACGTGTCGGTAACAAGACATGACAGGTTTGTAAAAGTTGCCACTTGTTGTTGAAGGAGCTGTAAATTGACTCCGGAGCTGAGCAACGCAAAGCATGTTTAACTTTAAGGGACCATTCTAATGACAGGGATTATTGTGCTACTTTAATTCCCCTGGCTAAGCCAATCTGTATGCTTCGTTGTGCACTCGTTAAAAAGAAAGGATGGTGGTGGGTAGAAGGAAAGAGGGAGGGTGTGGGGTGGGGGGGCAGAGTTGGTGGTGGAGGGGTTCATAGCGATTCCCAGGGCACTCAGCGGCTGCGATTATATGGTGAAAAAAAATCTCTGTTGCTTTCAGTTTGCAAAGGTAATGAGAATCTAATGAGGCTTGACTTTTTCCCCCCCTCAGCGTTCGCAAGCCATTCGACTCTCTACTCCACAACAGGTTCCCTGAGGAGAAGCATGCAGGATGGGAGAAATGGTTAGGCCTTTCTACACAGGATGCGTTGATGGATAGATAGAAGGATGAATGGGTGGAGGGTGCGAAAGGAAGGAGAGGCAAGGGATGTTTGAGGGTGTTAGGGAAGGAAGGAAATAAAAGATTGAGGGAGAGAGGGGAGGTGGTGGTGGGAAGGACGGGTACAGTGAGAGGACTGAGGGAGACAGGGGCAGGAGCCAGGCTCACAGAAGTGTGGATAACCCCTTTTCACAGCTAGCAGAGCTGGGAAGTTGAGTGAGACCGGGTGAATGTGAATGAATTTTGTGGTTCGAAAGAGGCAGGTAAAGGAAGTGGGTGGTGGGGCAGAACTAAACAGTTATATTTACATAGTCACAATTTTTTTCGACTGTACAGTTGCTCAGTGTGAAAATGTTTTTCTTTTTTTTAAGCTGCTCAGGGTCCTGCCCCATGACTTGTCATACTATATTATCACACATATCATCATCAAACAGATGTGGTTATGTTAAAATTGACTGAGCTACAGACATTTATGAAGTGGGGTCACACACATGGATTTACACTGAAATCTATAATAATACTATATGATATTTACAGGTGATGTGGTGTTTTGGTGTAAGATAAAACTATTTGAGTCTTACGAGCTCAAGCACTGAATGTCTGAAAAAGGCAGAATCATTCCTGCCGTTTGAAGTTTGGAGAGAATTCTGAACTCTCAACATATTTTTGGAGAGCTTAAGAAGTTTGCCAAGTTGGTTAGGAATTGAAAGCGTTACCCACACAGAGGTTTTTTTTAGAGATAACTTTTTTCTTCCCTTGTTTACTTAATGATGATGCAGAGCTCATAAACAGTTTGGGTATTTTGTTAGGAGTTTGTCAGAAATGCCATCACATCACATGCAATGCGGAATTCGTCCCTCACTGCTGATAGGTAGCTTGTACTGGCGCTGCATTTTCCACTAACTGGCAAATCATAACAGTGTAAGTAATGACTTGGGTCACATTGCAGTGTCTATTCAGTTACTGAAGCATCATTATACTGCATCATTTGACATATTTTTCCTACTTTTGTGACAAATATATGAATGTCTTTGAAACACATCTGTGGTATTTCTTTTTCCTTTGTTTTTTGCTTTCTTGAAATGTTGTTTGATCACTTGTACTGGAAACCCACAATGAATCCGGCCATTTTGGGGTCATTAAAATAAGAATGGCATGATGCACAAACACAGCATCTGATTGGCTGGCAGTATTGCTGGCCCTGCCCATTCCATGGTAGAAACAATGGAAGCTCAAAACACAGATCAGATCCACTGGTACCAAAATTGTTCAAATTGTGGGGCAGTAAGGAATGCAGATACTATACAGTTTTGAACATTACGAGCTAAAACAGGAAAGAAATTATAATTTTAGAGAAAATGGACTATACAGATTGTAGCTCCCTCTTTTAGCGTCTATGCCCTTGCCATAGTGTTTGTAGAGGTGGTTGAACCCGGTTGCTCACTCACTTGGCTCCTGTTCAGGTACATCAATGACAACACTCCTCCCCAATACCCCCCTTCCCACCCTGGGCCTAGGAAACCAAATCTGTCCAATGGTCCAAAGCTTCTGTGCTAGTGGTGTAAACACCAACACTCCACTAGTGCTCTGAGGCCCCAGTCCTGGCAACTGTGCTAGCTGACCACAGCTACAGTTAGCGGTTAGCTTTACTTCAACAACAAGTAAGATTTAAGCTTTCTGTCCATGAGGAAACTCTGTAAATAACAGAGAGTGGAGGCAGAGCAGCCAAGGTAAAACCAAGAAATATTTCTGCCATTAAATAATATCCAGTTTCACAAAACTCAGTGACATAACTAGTGGTGTGTTAGCACTGTGGGGATTACAGAGGCACTATTCTCCCTGTTAGACCTGAATGTAACATTAAAATAATTTTTACGATTCTATTTTTCAGTAGAATAGTTAAATAATGCTATTTTTTGCTCTTAAGATGGTTCACCAGTAAAATGGAAGTAGTTTTTTTCAAAGCCCCCAAAATGTAAAATGCAGTTGTTGTAACTTAAGTTGAAGAGTTGAGCTAAGGGTTATTTTACTGGAGACCTAGAGTAGGCCTCGACTGTATATATTGAGCTTAAATGGTTGCTTCCCATCGATTAACATTCAAGTCAATTCCACTCCAACAAATGAGTTTAAAGTCAACCTGTTAACAGTGGACACCACCAACCTTTCTGCTCTCCTTTAAACCCCACTGATACTGTCAGACTCTGACTTCATCTGGAAAATTAGCCTGATGAAAAGATCCGAGACAGACTATTCCTGTCGTTGACCTTGTGTTACACTGCCAGGCCAGGATGACTCTTCATCCCTTATTTCCCCCCACCACCTGCTCCTCCTTTACTTTGACTTTTAAAGTCAGAGGTACACTCATGCTTTCAGGCTGCCTTAATGAGGCCTCGTACAGTCCACTGGTGATAGGACTGTTAATGAGACAGACATCTGAAAGAGAGGAGACATTGGGTTGTGGTAGTGGAACGAGGGAGGGATGGTTGTAAGAGGGGGAGGAGAAAAACAAAGAGTCAAAAGCTGTACCAGGTAAGCATGGACACTGCTTTAGATCTTGAGTGTAATTTGAGTAAAGGCATTTTTTTCACACGTTGTTTGAGTTGTAGGGTTGGTGTGTGTGTGTGTGTGTGTAAGAGACCTTGGGCCCTTTTAAGAGCATTTTGCTGGCGTCCTCGTTGAGAATTGATTGTCTTTGTTGTGGTAATCTGAAATTAATTTGCACTTGAACCCATCTTTCTTCTGGGCTCAATTTTGAAACGCTGTTATAATTACGTGCCCCCCACATGAAAACCAAGAACTAAGACACTGATATGATGAGCCGGAATATTTTAATTCCCCAGGTACTTAAGAGCCCCCTTTCTCTCTTTTTTCCTCCCTCTCTCTTATTCCCCCCTCCCCCTCCCTCTGTCTTCACTCACGACTTATCTTGCAAGGTAATAAAACAAAATGTTCCCATGCGTGGGGCTTAAGCAAAAGGTATTTGCCTGAGGGGGAACAGTAATAAGCGCTGTATTGCTACACATTTACTCATGTACTTTCTCAGTAGGTCATCTCGTGCTCTTGAATGATGTTAAACTTTGGTTAATGCAAGCTGATGCCCGGCTGAGCGCTGTCAATGAGAAGCTGCTCTGTGATGAAGAGCAGAGGAGAACAGGCTCCCTATACATCACAATACGCACACTTACAATAAACACATGCAAACTTCTTTTCCCTTTCATTTTAATGCATTTAATTTATTAGTTTTGTATCAAGTTTCGCCAAATTCCCCAGTAGGGGCTCAAAGGCATGCAAGCACACACACATATTGGTGTTGTTAACAAGATTTGTTTTGCATTAGTCCGTTCTGACAGGGGGTATTTGTAATGTAAAACTATTTAAGACTACCTGCTAACATCTGCTATTGATCCTAGCTGTGTGCCTCCTCCTTTGTTCCCAGCATGAGCTGCTAATAACCTTATCAGCCATCTCTTAGTTTTAGCTCAGTCTGCTGTTTGTTCTTAGGGATTTTTTAATGGGGGGTGGGGTATTATCTCGCTAAATGCTGCAGGAACCATCTTCAGTGATTTCCTGCGGTGCTGCCTTGTGCTAAAAGGGCCTCAGAGGTCACTGGCCCTGGGCAGAAATTCTTTCAGTGTGACACCTCATGTGGGACTGGGAGAGATAAGCAAACAGAGAGCGAGACCCACTGCTGAACATAATTAGTAAAAGCAAACATTTCTCAAACAGCTATATTATTGTCTGTAGTGATTTGGAAGAATTGGATAAAATTGACTTTGAGTGTTGACATAACTGACTCATGTAATTTATAGCATTTCTTCTGTTGTAACATGACAGGCTAAAATGCTGAACAAGAAAAAATGTAAATACACTTTTAATTAAATATTATTTAATTAATAATAATGCATTATTGCAGTTTTATTTCTCTTTTTCCATTACTGTGAAACTGCATTGCTTGTCTATTTATTTATTTCATATTATTTAAGTCAAACCTTATTGTGTAAAACTTCATGTCCATATTATTTGCTCTTATTTTCCTCTACCTTTTTTTAAATTAATTGTTATGGTTGGTTTTCATTTTAGCCTAATATGTACTTTTTTATTTTTAAGCATGCTCATCATGGCCTGTCATGACTCATCTCCCCTCATTGTTTCTCACTCTTTCACCTGTCTTCTCCATCTCTTCACTGTAAACACTCTAATGAAGCAAAACTGCCATGCAAAATATGGAAAACTCTAAAAAAGCTAATTGTCTGTCTTCCCATTGATTGAAGGCTAAGTGTGTGTGTATGGAGTCTCCCCTACAGCGAGAGCTGCTGTCTGCTGACAGACATGGCCTGCTGCTAAAGCCATTGCAATAATCATAAAGATTAGGTTAACAGTGGGAAACGGCCGGGGAAGACAAGTGTTCACAGTGGGCTGTTATTTTTGCAATGGTACTCACACAAAAAATAACAACCTGCAACTGCAGGCTTGCATGCTGTTTTAGACATAACCCCAGAGCTCGTGTGTGAGTGTGTGTGTGTGTATTTGTGTATTTTTAAGTCAATTTCATATCATGTAATATCATGATTTGCATGCATTATATGAAAATGTTATGCATGTATAAGTAGAAGTAAGTTTATTCTAGCAGTATGTGTGTAATTGTGTACAGAACTGTTAACCTGAAATGGGCAATGACAGTTTTTCACAGATATAAAGCAGATTTTATTTCAACAGATGGGACTATTCAGGTCTCCATTATAATAAAATAAGAAAAACATTTGAAAAACATAGAAATAATTAGCTAAAATATATATAAGTACTGCAAAACACTCCACATGCATTGTTTTGTAGTTTTATAGGATATAATCCCTTTCCATAGTAATTACTACAACTTTGTTTATGTGCATTGCACATACACTCAAACAGTTACTGCAGAAATTGTGGCGGACTACACTCAATCAAAGGACAACAGTATACTGTTGTAGCAAACTGCTCTCAAAGCACTACACTGAGAAACTTGTCATGCAAATGTGTGTGACAGATCTCTTCATAGACGGAGAAGAACAAAGTAACAAACAAAACAATGCTTACCAGAAACAAAACTTGTGAAGATGACATTCTGTCACTAATTGAATCTGATGGCAGGACAGAAATAGAGAAATGTTGTTCATTTGTTATACAAAAACAAATTTTATTATACATAATTCACTTTACGCACATTTTGTTATTGCAATCCGCACTGTATTACTGTCTGAATTATCATTCTGAATATGCAAGAGCTTTTAATAATTTAACACGTCAGTGTTTATTTTCAACATGCCACAGTTGGAATGAATTTGTTTGAATTTTGTCTCAGTTTTGTTTATTTCCTCTTTTGATATTGCATGTTTTCTTCCCCCTCTGGAAAGTGTGCCATTTGAAGAAACTGTTTTCCGAACCTCAACTAAATCAACATTGCTCTTGAATTAGAATCAGAACACATTTGGATCACAAATGTAAAAAAAACTCTCTCCATTATTAGCAAATGAAGCTACCACCTTGAAAGCGTTACTACAAGATATTTTGAATGTGGCTGCATGATGTTGCCTCATCTAAAGACTCGTATCTTTTCAATCACTCTCCACATTTTCTTCTGGAAACTTTATCTCTTGATCCCTGCCTGTTACTTGCTTTCGGTCCAGCATGTGGCCAGCAGCTTTTGACTGTTATGTATCTGACACAAACCTCAGCGAGTCACCAAACAACAGAAGCCATATTATTCTTCCACTTTACACCGCCTGCTTTGAGCGATAACATCTAGCGCTCATAGCATTTGACTTGTACGTTACCGACAGCAACCTCAAAAGGGGTTTGCCACATTTTTACACACACGTACGTACTGTAGTCTCTCCTTTCTATCACTCTCTGTTTCTTTTAAATGAAAAAAGCAGACACACACACACTTGATAGCATCTACCAGCCACAGCTGGGCTTTGCTCGTGTTAGCAACAGGCCACATTTGTTTCCTGAGAAGTCTGAAGCGAAGAATAGGAGGGACCACAATACTGATATTTGGACTGAGTGTTTTTCTTGCTTGTGTGTACATTATATCAGTGTATGTACAATTCAGTATGTGTGCACTCCACTGTTAGGCCAGGGTGGAATTTTTCTAAAAACAAAACAAAGCAAAACAAAGCAGCAACATGCTTAATCTTCTCTCTTATCTCTGTTCATGAGGCCTTCCAGGCAATTTTCCATTCCAACTATTAATCATTATCAGCCACTAACCCTACATAACGGATTATTTCCCCTTAAAACAAAGCTACTTGTTCCTTCTCACACCATTTGCAGTGATATATAATGGTATGAATAAATAAATACAAGAAAACCCCCAAATACATCCATATTAAGATCAAATTCAAACTGATACAGTTATACAATAATGATAATTCGAT
>CAFUXE010000089.1:328522-382355 GCA_903364295.1 Serranus cabrilla
TGTATAATACAGTGGAGGACAGACGCACTGCTCTGTTACACCTGCCATGATATTGGAGGCCATGGCACTACAGTGTGGCGAAATGGTCATGATGGTAGATTGTGAGAGTTAGTATGGATTTGCTGTCAGTTGGCCGTGCACTTCTCCTGGCTGTGACTGACTGATGGGCCTCAGCCTCAGGTAGGAAGCAGGAAGACAGGCTTGGAGTTAAGCACTGCTTACTGTCTGGCTTGTGGGATATAGTCTCTTCCTCACGCACACACCGCTGTGTACTCACAGACGGATGGACACACATAAGTAAGTGTGCACATGCGCACATGAGAAGATATGCAAAAGCACATGCATGCCTCAGACCCGAGTGCAAACACACACAGTGACATAGACACACACAGACCCTGCAGCGGGGGCTGATGACATGATGGATTGCTTGTGTCAGTGTCAGAACAGTCAGAATCAGCCTGGTGCTGATAAGGTGCACTAGACCAGACCCACCCCACCCACTACCAATCCAGCCTAATAGCTCTCCTTCTTTTTTTATCCTGCACACAACCTGTGTGTGAGAAAGTGTGTGTCAGTGTTACTGGTTTTATATTTATTTGTGGGTTTGAATCCATCTGAAAGTGTGTGGGAAGTGCAGAGTAGTATGTGTGTGCCGTGGGTGAATATGTGACTTGTTTGCATGTTGCTGCATACAAAGCAAATGCACACATGTGCATGTATGCGTGTGCACACATCACTTATTGAAACAGAGCGGTTTGCCACAACAGCAGGCTGAATGGAGGACCTGCAGCAGCTTGCCACCTGTCGTTTGTTATCCATCACATGAAGGGACACCCCGGCTTCAGTTATTGATGATGTGTATGGTAATTCCACTTCTATCACTTTAGGGATAGGAAGCCGATACTGTGAATGAGAAAATGTGGATGGCGTCAAATCTACTCAATTACTTTTATGAATAGTTTCTTCAAACTATCCTGAATAGACAATCTATCTCTCTGATGGACTTGACAAAGTAGTCATATCACATCCATGGCCAAATGGCTCCTCACATAGGGAAGTGACAGTGTGGGTTATACATGTAGACAGACCACTGGATAGTTGAATAAAATTTAAGATTTCTCAGCTGTGCCACATGAGTTCAAACGGGGACACCTCTGTAAACAAAGTAAGTGAGCTTGTTTGGTATTGTGTTCTCATTTGCCCAATTAGACCAGCAACACTGTGCTCTCCCTAGGTGCTAACTCGCTAAATGGGAAATTACACCATAAAGATAAGGGAGTGTCGGAGAATGTTTAGGGTCTCAGAGTAGTGCTTTCAGCACGACTGCTCAACACAGCCTGAGTAGAATTAATGAACCCTCTGTGGCGGGTTCCTGATGCATTTTTAAACAGCTCCTTTTCATTCCTGCAATGACATTTTGATTGCATTTGTTTCAGCAATATCTGAACGAGAGCGAGCGAGTAAGACAGACAGAGAGAGAGAGAGAGACTGAGAGAGAGAGGGCACATCCCCTAAAAATAAATACATCACTGTTCCGCCAAAGTGACTCTGACATGGGTTGTACAGACAGATATCACATTTAATATGAGGACAGAAATAATGGGTTTTGCAGCAAACTGTAATTTGATAGCAACTGATTCTTAATACTGGGAGTGTGGTGTCATGAATTCTAAGAGCTGATGCACAAACAGCATCTGACAAAAAATGAGAGCTTCCTTTAATTTATAGGAATTCTATTGCAAACATATGATGTGGATATTGAACTGTAGGTTTTTGTGTCCGTTTTGTGGAGGTTTGCCATGATCAATTTAATAGTGCACATGAACTAATGTGTCACAATTCTTTTTACATCTCCAGAGATGTAGTAATAATACAGAGCTAGATTTCCAGCAGGGCAGCCGAGCAGTTTAATGACTTATACAATTAGTAGCCTTAGCCAAAGTACATTTCTGGAATAATACTGCACTCTGTGAAAGGGTTACCCTGATATTTTAATAGATGAGTGCCCTGAGAGAGAGATGGAGAGAGAGAAAGGGAAAAAAGGTCACTGATATTGCAAGGCACCATAGGATAATAAGCACCACAATCTCTGGTTACACATTGTTTTTAAATTCTTTTAATTGCATCTTCCCGGCTCTCATCAGGGGTGGCGACCCAAGAAGTGGGGTACGAGGTCACTCTCTAGCAGCAGCCTTTGAAGCCCAGGCGCCTACCTCTCTCTCCCTCTCCCCACCACTTTGTGTGGCCTTGAATTGCAAATTGTTTTAAAATACGCATAATGAGCACGGTGGCAAAATGTTGAGGCTCTTTGTCTTTCCCTCACTCAGCCTTTAGCACAACTAAATGAGTTAAGATTGCTCTATTGAATTACAAACGATTATTTTACTTACTCCTACCCAGCGCATGCATAATGAAAGAGGGAAGAAGATGGAGCAGAAGCTCCAGTGATTGTGACTGTGTGGACTGTGAACTGGAGACATGTTCATCTAGATACAAATGATGATTTTAATGATGCTACCTGAGGTTATTGTTAAGTAAACTGTCAGCGAATGTGTGTAATTATACGCAGCAGGAAAGTTTTCATATTGGCAGATGATATATTGCCGGCTATGCCTTTGATAGTCAGCTCCCATGCATACAAATCCTTTGTCTTTATTCTTATAATGCAGCCAGATTGGCTACTCGGGTTCTGTGGCATATTGAGAAACAATATGTTTTACAAGCATATTTAAGCTTGTTTAGACTAAAAACAGCTCATATGTTCAGTGTGCCGTCATATGCCGCCAAAACAATAACATATTTCTGGAGTAAATGATATAGTGAAATTAAATGATTTGCTACTGAAACTCTACGCAGATACTCAAGGCATTTGTAACACGTTTTAGCAATTAGTTGATCACAACAAGCATTAAAATTCCAGTTTAAAAAGAAATGACTAGGCATGGTGGCTCAACAGGTCAGGATGCACACAGTGCAGTCCAGCCCACTAACTTTCAAGCAGATTGGTCAGTGGCCCTACACTTCAAACACTACACTCAACATACCTCTATCCTGTTAGTCTTTTTAAAATAGAATTCCACTTTCACAGGAATTTCGCAATGTCTGCTAACTTTTTGTTGCAGGAGCACCATTGCTGCATTTGTGGTTTAGCATCATCCAAGAGGACTGTGATTGTATTAAAGAAATACAAATAAGCTGAATGATAATGGAACTCCACCACTGACAACACTGTGGAGGTATGTCTGACTAAGTTTGCGTTTCAGTATTACTTTTTTTTAACCCATCTATCAACACCACCTCCTCCCTATGTGGACTTTATTTGTCTTTATACTACAGCTCCTGACTTCCTCCTTCACTCCCATCAAAACTTACTTACTTGGTTAAGGTTATGGGACATTGTGGTCTAAGTTTAAAAAAAGTTTGTGACAGCTTCACATTCAACTCGACCAGTAGTCTCCTGTGTCATAGGACGCAAACATTGATTTCTGAAATTGAAAGTTCTGTGTATGTTTGACTCATCCATCCCCTTTATACGACTTCACCTCAATTCCTCAGGCAGCCATGCACATCAAAAAATCACGCTGAAGGGTCCATATGTGACTATGTTAGGGTAAGAATGAGCTAGAAAAACACATTGATTTAATAAGTATCTGACGGAACAATTGTCGGCTATCAAGCTGTTAGTCACCAGCTAAAATTCAAGTAGTTGCTTGCAGCATCCGTTGTTGCTGTTAGGTAATGTGTTGTGCAATATTAATGAGGAAATCACTGAGTCCTTTGTTCCAAATACATGATTTAAAATGGAAACAGAACAACATCTCACTTACTATGTATTTTAATAAGTCATGACATTCTTTTTGCTCCTAATCCAAACTGAAGCTCAAAACATCAAGTTGGAGTCCCACAGAGGTCTGCTGGTAAACATTTATAAGAGTTAAATTATAATGTGATATGGCTGAGTGTCCGGGAGTTTAACTAAACATAATGGAACTAATCATGCAGTCAGAACACTTCAGCTCTTTTGTTAAAGGCAGACTGTAGCAAACACTCTTATGGAAACATGTGATGCTCTGCCCTGGATACATTCGCTCCATGATCACTTTATCAGGCTATCTGGAAAATATGTATACCAGCTGCCCTGCTGTGCACTATGAAAATCCAATAAGAGATGCCTTCAGCGCTAAACCGAACATTTCAATTCACCCAAACAAATCACTCGAGTAATCACTCATTTACGAAGCTTGCAGATTTATCAATAACAGCCTAATACTGCTACACAAGCCAAGAGGTCAAACCTCTGTCACTGCAAGCTTATTGTCTCCTCTCCGATTTTCTAAATCTAGAGTCATATTGTCCCCGCCGTTATCAATAACTGACTCGACACTCCCTTTGACACCTACACAGTGGACAAGATGGCTACACGCCATTCTGAGAAGCGATTAAGCTCGTCTTTGGGAGAGCCGCGGTGACATCATTGGTGGTTCAAAAGCCGCCTCT
Source organism: Serranus cabrilla (assembly GCA_903364295.1). Classification (NCBI taxonomy): domain Eukaryota; kingdom Metazoa; phylum Chordata; class Actinopteri; order Perciformes; family Serranidae; genus Serranus; species Serranus cabrilla. The sequence goes on from CAFUXE010000089.1 coordinate 333,020, forward strand.
AAACTCAAAAAGAGCATTAGAATGCATTTCATGCTCGGCTCAGTGAAAAGTGCAGAGCTGAAATTTACACCTTATTTGATGTCCGTCTCCCTGCTGTTAATTGGTAAAAGGATCCCTGACCCTTTTGATCTCCTCCACAATCCCCTAAATGCCCAAGTCTGCTAAACTGTTCGGCAGGAGATATACCCTGCAGTTGCCCAGCAATGTAAAGACTCTCTCTCTCACTCTTCCACTGCCCCCCCTTGCTTTTTTTTTTCTTACTCCATCCTTTTCGGCTTTCTTGCCTTTGGTTTACGTCCAGGCTGTGGAGAAATAAGAGATGACAGTTGTTACAGATATGCCAGTTTAATTACTTGTCAGCTTATAGCCCATATCTCTGCTGCCCAACGCTGAAGCTTAACTTTTTCTAGTAGCTTAAAGCATGACCAGCCTCCAGTGCTTTAGTATTTAGCCATAAAACCCAGGAAATCTGAAAGATAAAAAAACCACGAACAGCTTTTCTAATTTTATGGGGGAAGAGTGGGCAGTTTTCTGTCACTGTTGGAATTGGCTTTCTCTCTCTGTTCCCCTCTGTGCAATAGTGACAGAAGAAGAGGGGCAAAAAGAGAGAATCTTGTAGAGAATGAAATTACATCACATGAAGGGGTGCATTGGTGTAGGATAAGCAGAACGTTTCTCATGGCTTGTGTGCCACTGTTGACACTTTTAAGTCGGTTTGCAAATTGATAGATGTGCTCGAGCCGTTTTTTTTCTTTCTTTCTTTTGGAGGAGGGCCATCCCAGACTCTCAAATCCAGTTAAGGGGAGTTGGAAAACAGAGCTGCTTATTTTGCAAGCTTTCCTATTTTGGCCATGGTGAGTGTAGGTGGCTGCTATCAGCAGGTGAATACAGAGCGTACTTATGAAATTTAACACCTCATGGGTTATTGGATATGGGGATTTAAACATGTCACAATAACGCGGATAGATTTTACAATATTAAAAAAAAAAAGTATATACTGGAGGAATGATGTGATTTGTGACAGATATGATAAATCTGTAGATGCTGCTAATGAACTTATCAATAACATCAATGCAGTGATTGAACCATGGATGAAATTATGATGTATGTGCTGAGAAACAAAGCTGATTGATTATGTAAGAAAAGCAATCAACAGCTCTCATGAAAGTCATATGTTGCACTTCATTATTCATTGCCATACCTCAGATAAGAAGTGTGTTTTCTGACATATTCAACATGTATGAAACATACCTCAATAACTAAACAGTTCATCCCTATAATGCATCATTTTTTCTGTTTCCTCAAAAACTAACTGTACCATGCCTCAAACCACATAAGAAAGAAAAATAAATACTATGAAAACAGGCTAAAAGAAGACACTTGTAAGTATGGTCATTTGCTTTGGATGTCATTTTGTTACACATTAAGGCAGCACAGCCACCAGTTTGAGGGTATTTTTGCAGGAAATGGAATATAATTTTACAGAGCCACACGGGGACAGGGATGGATGGCAGCGAGCAAAAAAGAGCAGCAGAGTTTTGGACACACGCCTGCTTAGGGCCCATTGTTCAGGGTTCCCTCAGTGTTTATCCCTGGCTTTGTCTCCCACCATGATACATACTTTTCATTGAAGCAAAACAGATTATTTGTTACCATAGTTTCACCATTGCTTAGTTTTACAGCAAAGCATAATAGGTTTAAAGCGAGGGGGAAATAAAAGCCTCCTTCTGGATGGAAAAAAAATTAAATAAAATAACAGATTACCTGTTCTTTTCATCATTGATGATCACATTGTTAGTGCTTGGCAGCAGCTTTGTGTTTCCACATAGTCGATTTCTCAGGAATGTGAGCGCCTGTGTCCCCATGTTTATGCAGTGTTGTAAATGTGTTGCAGGGTGTGAAAAAGGTTTATGTTGGAAGCAAAATGTATGTTTCTAAAGTACACCAGCACACTACTTATGTGAATTGTGTAATATTTTACATTGGATTGCTTATTATAATAGTCATTACTGCTGCCATTGTAATTCCAAAGTACATGTGATATCAACATAGATGTGCAATATTTTTCATCAGAACAGAGAATTGGAATTAGCATGGAGGAAAATGCTGCAATGAACATTATTTTAAATGAAATATGTAATGAACTGCTCATTGGACAATATTTCTTGACCAGAATCTACTCAACAAAATCCCTTCCACTGTCCTACAGACACCCCTGTCACACTGTATGTATTACATTGTCACATAAAAGCGTATTGTCACATTACAGCCATGCTTCATTCTACCCTCACTGTGCTGTAGCTACTCCAGAGTTAGCCTACAAATCGTGCTGATGATCATCGTGCATCGCTGAGCAGTAAGGTTTTTATACATAGTAGTAATGGCATTATTTTATGGCCATCATTTCAATGGGTTTTAGAATGGATCATAAAGCAAAACAGTTTGCAGTTCTCTCGCAGACCCTCCGCCTCATAATGAAAAGCCAAGATCAGCTGACTGCTAACTCTATTTACAAGCTCACATAATTCCATTGTGGCAGCGCTATCAGAGTAAATACGCTTAGCCCAGTGATGCATACCCCCGTAGAAAATGAAAGCAAGATGAGATAGAGGTCACATGACTGCAGAAACACCTTTTAAAACACTTAATGTGCCTTAGCTGATGTCCGAAGCATGTAGGTTATTACCACAGTTGTGTGAAAGCTAATTAATGGATAATTTGAATGATATCCAGGATGCTTGGCTCGCACAGTCGGTGGCTTTGACCTTCGCAAACCTGATCATTTCTCACCCAGAGCCTTTTTTTTTCTCCACCAAGGCAGGCCATCATCAGTATGATGTCTGCTTATTTTGTGTGATCGGACTTAAATTGAAATTCTGCCTTGAAGGGCAATATTAAAAGAGGTAGTCATCTGTGAAGATTGGTAAACTATAAGTCTCATATTACAATTGAATGTTAAAGCTTTATCATTGCTCACATATTTCATAAAAATGAAGATGCTTCAAGAAAAAAAAATATTATTACCCTCATATACTGACAAGTGGATCCAGCCAATGCATTAATTGAATTATGCATCTACGAGGTGTGGCAGCCTTTTTAAAAATATAAGTTCTGAATGCGATGCTGCATCTAGTGAAACAAAGTCAGTGCTGATAAATCTAATAGAGATATAACAAAGACTGAATCCAATAAATTGAGAGTGGAGCACACATTTCAGGGCTTTTCTTTCTCTTTCCAGTGAGTGAGTGTGTGGGGTGGGGGGGGCGGTAAGGGAATATCTTTTAATATCGCTTCAAGCAAAGATATCCCATTTAGACATCGTTCAAACAGTTATTAACAGTATTGATTTATGTTTGAGTGATTGGAAGCCAGGGGAGGGAGATGAAGTCAACCGTCATGACCTCTCGCCTGGGGACGGAAACTGCCTGACACAGATCACGGCTGTCTCACATGTGAAACTGCTCCTGTGACATCTTAGATTACTGGATACGGGCTACAGTGTGATAACTGTGTGTATGATATTGAACTTGTCTTTACACTGCTTTCAAAACACATTGCTCTTTGTTGAAATATATCTGCTGTCACTGCACTCACATGGGCATTCTGAGACAAAGAAGACGGGTGTTTTGTCAGACAACTATAACCAGAACTGGGACATATTCAGTGGTATTGTCTGATGTTATATTTGATTTAGATTGTGGGCAACATTTTTCATTTGAATTTCTTTGCAAAGTTAGAGTCTACGTGATAGAATAACAGTTAGAGTACACAGAATAGTTTTATTGGCACAACAATGTGCTGAATATGATGTTCAGAATCACAACGTGTGCCTGCTAATGATGATAATCTCCTCTAATGTATATAGTGATGACAACATTAATTTGCAGTGCCGTAAGCAGTCACAATGTAAGGCATTAATTGGACATCAGCTCATTGTTTTCTCTCTACTTAAATAGCTGAAACAGACAGCTGACAGTATGCTTATTTAACAGCAAATTCAATATCTTTTTTGGCATTTCCCCCATCTCTCCTTTTTGGTCTATATCCCATTAACTCAACTGGAGGAGCTTAGCATACCAAATCTGTTCTTAATTATTTCTTATAAATTCCTCAGAACCTCCCGCGGATTTGTAGTCTTGCCCACCCAAAATATGTGTGGAGTTGGCTAAAAAAAACAGCACAATAGAAGATCATCTATTTCAAAGGCGGAACTGAGCTGTTAGAGATCATAAAACATTAGTGCAGCATGTCATTAGGTTATTACAGGCTTATCCAGTAATTATATTAAGTACATTACCATGCAACCATTTAAAGAAAGGACCAGTTTCCAGAAATAGGATTTTACAGCCCTCTCATGACTTGCCCTCAGCAGCCAGCCACAGGACAAAATGTCAATTAAGTGGCTGCTGAACTAGATAGAGTTTGTGACCAAAGGATAAGAAAGGGTTTCCTTGTTTCAGGACAGAGGTTTGGAAATGATATTTAGTAGAGCCTGACCAATATGGGATTTTTGAGGCTGTTACTATTTTTAAAGGGTAAAAGTTCATGTATTTCAGATGGGGGATTATATAAGGGGAATGAAAACAGATGTTTTCCATGTGGACTGCACATTGATTCTGCACCAATATGGGTATGCAAAGGTACACTGCTTTCTTATACGAAGAACTTTGATAAAGAATATTTAACATTATACATACATTTGTCAACTAATTCTAGAAATTAAGACAATAATAATACAAAACAAACATATGTTTGTATGTTAAATATTAGTCAATTGCTGACCGTTTAGCCTAAATAGAGAATAAAAAATAATAAAAGAAATAAAAGAATACTAAAAATAAGCTAAATATTAATGTATGCTCAGTATCAGGCAATTGCTGACTATTTAATTAAAGAATGAATAAATAAAAATAGATAGATGACATAATTTCTAAACCACTCCAAGCATCTTGCTGTGTACTCCAAATACATTCTTAAAAAAAAAAGTCTGTTAGCTATCCAAAACCCATTCTGCTGTCAACGTTTTAATAAAATCTTTTCAGTGTTAAGTCAGACATGTTTGTTTGCATGGATTTGAAGGGGATTATGGGACTATAATCACTTGTTTTGGTATATGAATTAAAAATGTACTCACTATTATTACCTTGTATTCATTGTCTCTCATTGCAGAAACCATATGACAGTTGTGTTGCTGCCAGAACGGTAGAAATGAACTGATGTAGTTTACATCTGTTAAAGGAATACACGTGCAGTAGAACTAATTGCCAGTTGTTGTTTTAGACTCAAATCTCTTGTTCCTCTCCATCTCCAAACGAGTGGCATCTCAGGCAGCAGTCTGCGCCCTCCACAAGTTATTGAGCGCGCTGATTGAAAAAAAGTTTCTTTTAAGAAATCAAACCCAGCGACGGAATTCTCCACGGTCAAAAGGTTAAGCTTTTGATCCAAGCACAGAGATGCTTTGAGGGAGAGGGAAAAAAAATAAATATTGTTAAATGAATACATGTTTGCATTCAACCTTACCTTTCTGCAGAGCACATACCCTTTGAAGTCTTGTTTGTTCGGAAACACTCCCATCTCATTGAGTCCAGGAAATTCCCCCACCGTACCAGTGCCTAGATTAGAGGTAGTAATCCAAACTAACCCCAGAAATTCAAAGAACAGGCTCAAAACTAATATTTGAGCTCATGTCTCACAAGTGAGCCTATTGTTAGTTTGTGACTCATAAAAACGTGTGCTGTCATCTTGGATCTGCTTATGATAGATGGAGCGATTTAGGCATAACTGCTGATCTTTTACAAACATGGCAAGCGCTGCCTCAAAGAAGTCTCATATAATGCTCAACATGACTGCGGCTGTGTGCTTTGGCCAGTACAGACGCTTGGTGCGGAGTTTAATAATGCGCTTATTTATATGTTTAACCTCACATGAACAACACACACACGTATACATGCACTCACAGACCACACAGTTCTTCCTGTGTGTATGTGTGTGTGTGTGAGTATCACATGGTTGGCCTCAGTTTCGGGGTCGGGGAGGAGAGCGGAGAGGGAGCTCACATTCGCCCCGAGCCCACAGAAGATGATTCCAGATGATTCCTCGGCACGCCGCTGTCAGAGGAGGCCATGATGAATGAAAGGGCTCCGGTGGGCCTCACTGTTTATTTAGACCTCTTGTTTCTGACACAGTTCCCGCACAAAGAACGAGCGCTGAAGTGTCTCAGTATTAAAACATAACCCTCGTAGACTACAATCAGCCACCGGGGCTTTCACTCCCCTCTTTTTTTCTAATCCAACAGAAAAGCCTGATTGTTCTCCATTGTGGAATTTGGGACTGAGACCTGTTCAGGACCAGCAGTGAGGGGCAGCCGACTGTGGAAGGCTTTCCAGTACATTAGGAGTATATGAAAGAGCAACTGACCAGGCTTAGATTGATATGGCTGTGTCTGCACAGGACAACATATGGGAAAGCAGTAATCCTCTCTCTGAGCTGGAACTCTGGGTATTTTTCTTGGGGATTTGAGTATAGGAGAGACAAATATGGATGGCCCGGCAGTCCTGGAAATGGTGCAGACAGCTGGGGTACTTTGTGGATGTGTGTCCTGATAAATAATTGTTTCCTATCTGTCATAGCCTCCTTTCACATCCTCGCTGGCTGAGAACTGTATGAAAAATTCTCCCTTTCAAATGATAGTGCACTTGTAACACTTTTGCTCTGTATGTAGCATGAATGTAAAACATCACTTCTTTCCCTTAAAGGCATAATGTATCGCTGTTTCCTCTTTGTAAGCGGCATGCACATTTATAGCAGTTTTCTTTTTCGAGTGCGCCAGTTCAGGTTCATCTTGTCATGGCGCCTTCCAAGCATATGTCAAACCTTAAATGTTTTATTGTCTGCTGGGATCATGACAAATCAACATTTTGGAGTAGTACTGGAATCATGCACAAAGTAAACAACACATCTATTCAACATCACCACCATGCTAAAACCGTCTTAACGTGAGATACACATGCTGTGCCTTAAGATATCGACTTTGTGCTTTGTTTTCACTCCAAAAATCACAAATGTGATGCAGATAGATGGGAGGACTGCCGATTCTGTGCGCAAGGAAAAACAACTGAATAGGATGTGATGCAACACCGTGTGTTTTAAACGCTTCAAAGATGCCTTTCATTGAAAAAGGTTTTGTTGACAAGCTCCATTCCCTTGCAGAATAAATGATGAGGAACACGATCAACTAACTATGAATATGCATATTCAAACAGCCGGAATATGACTCCAAATCTCTTTTCATGGGGGAGAATGTGCACATTTCTCTCCCATTTATTAATTCCAAAATCCTATTCATGGCAAAAGAATGGAGGTGAGTATAATTGTGTATTTTGTCAAATGTGATCAAATTAAACTGGAAGCGGAATTGTGTGTATTTGTATGCTAGTTTTTCTGAAGTGGTGTCCTGGTTTTAAATCCCCAAGTCTCAAGTGGGCACATCACAAAACCAACACAGTTTGGCAGCAAGCTGGCAGTCTTTGCTCGTATGAGGCCCAGAATTTAATGAGCATGAATAATGAATACTACTCAACATGCTGGTGACTGAGTAGGCTGCCAGTTATTAGGTCAATGAAGGCGTTGTTTAGCAGGGAACACTCACTGTCTCGCTGAATGATGGACTCCCACCATCCGCCGATCCTACACACTGGAAATAACTTTTCTAATGCCGCAAATCAGCAGATGGCGACAGACACGTTGCACCGAATTTCAACTGAATCCTGTCCATGATGTCTGTTACGGCCCTAATGGTATGCGCTGTGGATTGATACCGTTTGAACTCAAATTCTCGTAGCATTTTAAGTATGTAACAAGCTGAATTAAATAAGGAACTATCCACTAACAAGCTGTACAGATGCCTACACTTCATTACTCCTCTTAAACTCAACTGGCAATTTCCCAGCTCTGCTATTTAAATGATTGTCTCATTCTGCTCATCCTCTGCTCATACACTGTTGGATTTTTGCAGGAAAGTGTGATTTATTTGGGTACTGTTTAGTACCATTCCAACTGTACTATATCTTGCCCCTCTCGAAAAACATTAGTCCACCCTCTGTCTATTAATACAGTGATAAGTGTGTTATATGAGCTGTAAAGTACACGTAACCTAGAACAACCTGGTAAATACTGAATTCCAATGCAGGGAGGTGCTTTTATTGCCCTGCAGCTACGACTCCCATGCAATAGATGCTATGCTACTTGCAGAGGATTTAAAGGATAAAAGGAGTGGGGCGAGAGCAACAGAGAAGTGCAGTTGAGAGGGAGAGAAAGAGAGCAGCCAGCAGTAGTAGACTGGAAGAGCCTTAGCATGCAGATCAAATGCTCCAAATCTGTCAATCAAAACAGCTGTCATTTCAGCAACCACTGCATCGAACAATCTGATGATTAATTATTGACAATCTCCGTCTTTGTTGCCTTCTCATACCTTCTCTCTCTCTGTCTGTCTCAGTGTCTCTCCCTTCCCTCACTCCTTTTCTTTCCCAAAGATTAGACACAGGCTCCAACATGAAAGCTGCCGACCTGTGTTTGGGTCTGTCACAAGTGATTTCGCTGCTGGTGCCATGCCCCCCCTCTCTTTATCGGGATATCCTCTCTCTCCCTCTCTCTCTCCATGTCTGTCCTTCCTATCTTCCCACCCTCCGTTGCTATGGCACCTGCCAGGTCGCCACAGGGACCCTCATATCTCCACTCATCCGCCTGCTCAACCCCAGTGTCGATTCTCTCCAACCCAGCTTCATGTCAGAGAAAAGCAGGAGTAAGACCCCTCGCTGTTTAACACTCCAGAAGTTAACCGGGGTCTCTCTCTCTCTCCTCCCACTTAACTCTCTCTTCCTCCTTCACAAAGACACCTTATTTTCTCCAGGGGAAATAAAAAGAAGACTGTTTGTGACATATTGAAAGAAAGGTTTTTGTACAAACGTTATGGACCATGTTAAATCTTTATTTTGTGTAAACCACATCTGAACTACATTCACAGGCAACTAATGCTAGTTAACACAGAAAGAAAGACATTTTTAAAAAATATTTACTGATCTTAAGAATTTTAATGGTGATGGCATGTATATTTTATATATTTTCTGTCACTTTAAAATAAATGTGGATATGCGTGTTTTTGCTACTGCAAGAAGCCTGAACTTTAGGTGGATGGTCAAGTTTTGTTCTTGTCTTTTTGTATCAGTACTTTTGTAATATTCAATTGTAAATCCTTTATCTTTTCTATTCTATTGCATTTCTACTTCTATAAAGCACTTTAAATTGCCCCAGTGTATGAAATGTGCTATACAAAAAAGCTGGCGAGCCTTGCCGTCAAAAAACAGGTGCTGAAAAATATATATGACAACGTGTACTTTTGTTATTATTAGTATTATCCTGACTATGTAAGCCACTTTATGCTTCAAACTACAGAGAGATACTGCACTTTTTACTCCAGTACATTCACAATCTAAAAATCCACCGGCTTCTCGGGGCAATAGCCACTATTTTGGGGTTCCTCCACACAATCTGTGTACCTGCATTTACCTATATTAAACCAAAGCCTACTTAAATGTGATTTGTCAAAACTACTCAGACTACAAAAGAAAACCTTCTAATGCCAAACTCTTGTGTTACCTACATAAGTTCCTTTATTTCAAAACTTTGGTAATTATTTTGTATATTAAGATTTTACAAATGTATTTTTCACTGTTATAGGTGAAACTAAACAGGCTGTAAGTAGTTAAAAATACTTGCTGAATATTTCATCCACTCATGTGATGGGGTTAAAATCAGGTTCGTGTTGTTAGTCAGGTAGTACTGCATAAAAAAAAAGTCATCTGCATAGCTGAGGCTGCCATGTCCCTCACTGTCAGACAACATCCTGTCACAAACACGACGCTGTGGGCCCTGGTGCGTCCCATCCAGGTATCAACCCCTTTTCCTGTCTCAGGCCATATGTTTCTGCTATTTCTGTCAGTAAAATCCCATTTACAACAACCACTGCTGGTTGTTTACAGAAGTTTAAGCTCCTCTGATACATTCCTGCTTATGTTTGCATGCTTTTTAGCCCCATAGATAATACATGAGCTTGCTCGCTTGTTTTTTAACGAAGGGGAGATGCTGCCATATGCATGGAAGAATAAACGAAGACCTAAACTGACAGCACCATCTGCCAAACACAGTTGACGTCAAGAGAATGGCCCCCGCTCAACATTTTGCCCGGCTCTCAGGAGGATGCCACATTGTCATCAGTGCTAATACTAAATATTAATAATTTGTTGACCCCAAAGTGTTTAGAAATCACTGATGCAGACACATATTGCCCTTCTGAATGGCATATGCAGATGTCAGGTGAGCACCACCGGACTGTGCTGCTCAGTGTGTGTGTATGTGTGTGTGTGTGAGCGCGTGGTGTTTTCCAGGAGCTCAGAGACTAGACAACTTCCACCAGGACTGTCATGAATATTACATTGTTCCACATACCCACAAAGCTCCTCCTCCCTACCTCTCTCTCTCTCTCACACACACATACACACACATCAAATAGACAAGCTTAAGGTGTCACAATACACCATTTATTGCAGCTAAATGAGACACTTGCAACAATAATTACACATTTCTACCATTTAATGCTAGTGAGCAAGACATTAAAGTAAGATTACAACAATTACACAATCATTTTGCATAATGTATATAAATATGAATGCATATTCAATAAATACATCACATTATTGCTGATTATTACTTTTTGCTGCTTTAATTTTTAATGCAAAATTAAATCTGGATTATTTTAAGTAGGTATAAATGTGACTTCAGTATAGATTTTGCATTTTGAAGCATAAAAAAAGATAAGTACATAAATATAATCAAATGTTTTGTTTTTTTTATTAATTTGAATTGACTTGGTTTGTGAAAAAAAACGTACAGTCCAAATAAAGTTCAGCTATTGTCTTCCCATTAAAAAACAACAATAACTCTCTCAAAAGTGAATGACTGCAAATCACTTTCCTGACTTTAAATTTCATTTGTGGGTGTTTGTAATTTTGTGAAAGTATCACCTGCACTACAATCTGATAGTAAATTCTTTAAATTCTAATGGATATACAAAGTTATTGCGAAATGCTTCTCTTCTATATCAGCCGTAGATTTAAAAAGCACTGACATCTGTAATCATTCCTGATGGACTTCTCAGGCCTGACATGTCTCTCCAGACACTAGATGCATTTCACCTTGGCATCTGCTGTGATCGCTTCTGTTTTCCTCCCATACGTCTTTATTAGTTCCTAACTGATGGGGACACCGCGGGATGTCACTTGATGAGAGGCACCATGTCGGTGAGACTGATTTATTCCCAGCATTTGCTCTGCGGCCGTGCCAACTGACCCAGTCCAACCCGCTCCCCACGGCCAGCCCTGCACACACTCAGACCCTCACATCTCGCAGAGCTCTGCTTACCCTCAGAATAGGACCCATCCCACCAAAGTGCAGTAACTTTATATGTAAAACATTCCCCCGAGTCATTTCACAGATATCCGATTGAATTTCGCCTGAGATGCTAGCTGATGATGCAATGAGTGATTCTGCATGCCGTCAGCATAAGGCACTTTCCGCTGACGTTTTGACCATGAGTTATAGCCGTACCAACAACCAGACACTTTTGCTTTAATCCTCAGATCACAAGTCGGTTCTTATAGACAGCGAGTTTCAGATGTTTGACACAATATAGTGGATGGCAAAGCTACCGTCTTAGTGATAATGTGGAGTGGACGGCTAGCATTAAGCTTAGATCATGTTGCTACGTGCTGGTTTCGCCTCTAAACAGCCACAGTAAATGGTGCTAGTAAAACAGTAAACCACATTTTATTTTTAATGGCAGAAGGTGATGGAGTCAAAGATCTCTCCTTGTTTTATTTTAGTGGTAACACTTTATATAAAGCCCATATCCATAATGCATCATAAACATACTTAGATTGTATCATAATCTGCTTGAAGCACTGTATAATTATAGTCATGTGCACTCATAAATATCCACATTACATTTTAACAACAATCATAGCACATTATAAATCATTTTATCACCTTTGAAGTATCCAAATGCTATGATGCATTATAAGCATGATTATAATGCTTTATAAGGTTAGCATTAGCAAAATACCATTCCCTAACACTAGAATTATATTACAGTGTAATGCATATGGTGCACTCTTCATCATATGCTTTATGACAATAACCATGAAAAATAAAATTGTAAAAGGTATATTGCTTCATAATTCCTGGTAATTTACAGGTACTTTTTTTGTAAGGATCATAGTGTGTTATAATTCCCAAAATTATATTATAGACATTTTTATAACACATTAAACAGTGCTATAAACAGATTATAATTATTCTTATCATGTTTATTTTTATAGTTGTGGGCGCCATAGAAAATTTTAGCATTTTATTTATTTTTTGATTGTATTTTTATTAATTTTTTTAAGATCTTGTATATTAAAATTCTGCACTTATTCATACGGGGCCAAGAAAAAGGTGCCACTATGATATCCATACTATGATTGTTATATGTAATTTAGTAAGTATTAACAAGCTTATCACACAATGCACATTTTAATTTGAAGGCTTCAACACCATCTACTGTTGTTGACCAGAATTATGTTGATGTTTTGACAAACTAGCCTTAAAATACCTCAGGACATTCACCCTATGCTTTGCATTACAAGAACAACACAAATATAGTCATGTGCTGTTTGGCATAAATACAGGCCTATACATATCCTGTTTTATATGTTCTGTTAATTCCAACCAATTTATGATGTTTTTCACTTGAGGTTCATTTCAATAAGGGAATCATTGCCATACAAGCACTGGTAGATGAGTTGAGTTTGGCAGGAAACCTTGGCTGTCACCGTTCAGGAAGCAACAGCTCTATTACCCAGCTAACATAAGAGTTCTGGGCGTTTATACAGTCCCCCCATTGATTGCAGCGAGTCACAGAGCTGAAATGCATTTGTTGGCAGGCAGCAGTGGCAGACACAAAAGCATGGGTGGGTGTCAGCTTTTAATTGTAACTGTCTTGCAGAATGGGTGTTGTTTTAATATCCTGTATAGATTTTTATGTAATACACTTACTTGTGCAAGGCAGCCCCGAGCAAGAATCAATTCAGCCCAAAGGATCCCGCCCCCCTACCCTTTTGTTAAAAGCCAATCTTGTTTTAATGATGCATGAAGAAATATTCAAGCATTGACATTTCACTGTCAGGTTTCTTTAGAAAAATCAATTAAGATAATACAGCTTTGACCCAGTTATCCAGTTAATGCTTATTAGGGATGTAATATGATTTACTGTCAGCATTTATAATTCTTTGCATCTCATCCCATTAGCCCTGTGACTGTTTCATAGAGCGCCGTACAACGGTCACTTCTAGGAAACTACAGTCGCTAGGAGCTGATAAAATGGAGTGGAAAGGAGTAATGACATTGATTGGGATTGGTGGGCAGGTTAAATGCAAGCCCCTGAGGCACTCTCTCTCTCTCTAGCTTTCACTCTGTCTGTCTCCTCCTGTCTTTTCTTTTTCCCGCCAAGCGTAACGTGATGGAGTGCTGAATACTGCCCAGCTGCAAAATTACACATTTGTCAGTATCATAGGAATCCAACAGGGACATTTATTGTCATTTATCAGAGTTACCTTAATTATCTGTGTTGGCTACCTGTCATGCCAAGATATTTAACTCTGGGAATATACGAGAGTACATTTTCCCCTACTGCTGTCCCTGAGTCCAAATACTGCAGAGTCATGATTGTAAAAGTCACAAAAATTACCATTATCAAAAATGTATGTTTTGATACTTTTGTAGTTTTACTTTTGGAATATTTTGGAGGATGTTAACTTGAAACATTTTTTTTAAACACTGTGGTAATGCTACTACTTAAAGCAACGACAAGGAACTATCATGCTAGTGCAGTGTTTCAGTGTGTTTCCGCCTCACGTTGTAAACATCTTGATTCAGAACTTATTTTTAATACTGTTTTCCTTTTTTTCAAACACAGCTGTTTACAGAATGCATTTGAAGTAATGTATCTATTTGTGGCTATGTGACATTAATAACTGTAATAGGACAATAGTGAAACAAGCAAACATTTAAAAACAAGTCCTACAATGTAATTTATGAATAAAGCCGACATATTACATACCTGTCCAGGTGGAAGAGGAACAATTCAGGATTTGAATCCTTTCAAATCCCATAATTCTCTCCATCTGTCGAATGACCCACCAAGGTGGACCCATTCTCTATTACGCTCATTTTGTTTTTGCTCATCTATCGATTCTGTTCCTGTTCTCTTTACAACTCCTGTCCCAATATCAGCCATAGCCACAAAAATAATCTAATGTCTCCAAAGAAAAGTCTCCTCCTGCTTCCTTTTAACTGGCTAACGTATTACTCACTGCCAAACTTTGCCTGGGAAAATGTAAACAAAGGCTCTTCTGATCTGTGCTGTAAATTGTTTTGTTTGATTTCGCAGGGAATCGGACCCAGTGATGGTCGGAATAACTAGAAATAGCCAATTTTCTCACTATTTGTCTCGTTTGCATATTTAGGCCATATAGAGGAATCAGTAATAAATTGGGACTGTTTCATAACCAGTTAAAAACTCCTTGTAGTTGCTTTAAGAATAAGATCTGAGTACTTCTTCTGCCACTGTCAAAGAGTAACATTCAGCTTTAGCATTTAATTGCACATGCAAAGAATTGATGTCATACTGAAACAGGATACACGAGTAGAATCATCCAGCAACTGAACAAAAACTTTCATCCAAACATTAAATTATGCGTGGAGAAGAAATAAATATTCTGCTACAATTGTACCGTTGTGCACAGCGGGAACAAAAAGCACAGAGTCCCGAGGGGCACTGTCGAAGATCACTGATGTCTCCATAACAGAAAATGTTAAACCTGTTTTACATTGTTAAATGCTTTTTTTCCTCGCTTGAAGTGCAGACATTCTGTGTTGTAAGAACTAATTGTCGTGTTGGAAGGAGAAAGTCAGGCTTTGAGTCACTGTTTCTGAACTCTGCTCAACTTTCTGGCATTTCAAAGCTGTCAACAGTGAACCTGCAGAGCTGCAACGTCACTGCTCAACATTAAAGCTCTGACATCTGGGGCTGCAGGAACAGGAAATATTTAGAGCGTGCTGGAATTTTACATAAGGTTTCTCTTCACTGCTTACTGCTAATATATTTACAATAAATTACACATTTTGGATACATCGTTGATGCATATGTCATGTGTTTGCATGCAAAAAACAAGTGCGCATCCGTGCATTGTGCAGCATTTAGATATGCATTTTAAAGCTTAATGTGTTTGCACAAACAGACAGTAAGTGCAGGCCAAACTGTGTGTATCTGCTGTGTTTTAGCGTGCACAGTGAGTGTGCTCTTTAATGCAGTGCAGCTAGTGCCTGTTCTGCCTGGTGCCTGCTATCATCTGTCTTAAGGTCAGGGGTTAAGTGTCAGAAAAAGTGACACTGTCTTACTCTGCCCTTTAAAAATATTCTGAGCAAAGGAGGAAACACTAAATGAGGGCTGATTCCTGTCAGCTGAAAATTAAAATGTGCCTCGGAGGAATTTTAATTTAATCCAATTTTGTGGAGGAGACAGTAGTGTTCGCCTTTTATATAATGTGTTAAAACCTTTATATAACAACTGTAAAATCAATGCTGTATGTCACAAAGCAATTTGTGTTGTAAATTTGAAGGACATATACAGTAGAGGATTGTATAGCCTACAAAGCTACTGCTAATTGTGGTGTTTTAGAGACAAAACAAAACCAGAAAAGCTGTGGCAAAGTGTACAAAGGGTGCCTGTTGTTTTCATTTAAGATACACAAACTCAATTACAATGCTTACAACCAAGGACTGTGAAACTTGCATATTTTATCCAACCTGTGTGAGTGAATCCCTAAACACATTCCGCTTTAAACCAACTCCTGTTTCACTGCTGCTTTGTCTTTTGCTTTACTTCTGCAGTCATAAGCCAAAAAAAAGCCCACATCCCTCCCTACCTACCTAAATGCATATCGGCAATCCACTGACACAAAGGCATCATCTGCCTGTGTGTACAGAGCAGCAGCAGCCACTTTGGATCCTGAATCTCAATGGGCTCATAGTGCCTCCGACGCCCATCTGTTCCAAGCCAGCCAGCGAGCCACTAAGCAGCAAACTTTGATCCCCATGTAGATTTTTTCCAAACCCATCCGGATTTGCCTGCCCCTTAAGAGCCATTGTGAGGCTGCCCCCGAGTACAAATTCTAGATTCATTATGAGTGTGGGCGGCAACCTTTGTATTCCCCAAAGCACAGATGTATGCAGACAACATATTGCTATTTGGTAGCATAAAAGCCTCAGCCCATTGTTCATTGTTGGTTCATATATCACAAGTAGCTCTCTAATACAGAAAGAGCAGAGCACTTGCCAGGAAATACTTGTCATCAACATTAACCATTAAAGATGTACTTTTCTTTGCAGCATCGCTCATCGTTGACCTTAACACCTATTTGTTTTATCTTTCCATGTCGGTTTGTTGGAGAAAGCTTCAATTAGACTGTTGTTTAATCCACAGATGACTACATGGTTGTGGTACATTTTGTATTTGATCTTTAATTATTGTTTATTGTGCATGCTCATATTTTTCATAAAACTCAGTCATTGTGAAGCACGGGTAATGATTTGAGAATATATTATGAGAAAATAAATATCCGTACCAGAATGTATTTATTTTTTTAATACGCACAACAGTGCATACGTCACTGAGAATATCTGCTTTAATAACATCTGCACAGGAAAACAAACATATCTGCCTGTGGCTTCACTATAAATACAATAAATTACAGGATCTTGGAGTTCTGAGCAGTTTTTTTTACTGGCTGTGTGTGGGGAGATGTTTGTGTACACTCCTGCAAACATAGAAAAAAACTTGTCACAATTATCATATAGAAAATGTGGGTGGCCAATAGGTGACAGGCAGGCATTAATTCTAGAAACACATAATTATGTAGAAAAATGTTGACTGATGAAAAAAAAAACTTGCATGGTGACACCTCCACATTTTTTTTTCGTTTTTAGAGACATGGCAGCGACATTAGCATTGGTCATTAGTGGCAGACACATCCGTGGAGTGTCGAATACAGAGGCTCATACGCGGACCCTATTTGGTTACCTGTGTGACAGGCTTGTTCAGGACACCAGAAACAGCTGTCCTGGCCTGTGTGAGCCAAAATAATTAGGCCTGTCATCTCAGTGCTCTGATTTCCCCTTCAGCCCGCTCCACAAAATGCTAATATTTTGCTTTCATTGTCACATTCACCTTGACACGGATATTGCCTTGGCGCATAACTGGATGAGATGACTCTAAATTTGCATTGTTCGTTCTAATAAATTTGCTTCCTCTGTACCTCATGGCAGGACCCATCAGATAAAGTCTCCCGGAGTGTCATCAATCATGGCCCGGGCTGACAGACGGCTTTCGCCTTCATTTGTTACATAGAGGAACATGCTTAATTATTTGTACTGTAATTAGTTGGGAAAATGTCAGGAAATGTCAACTCTCTGTTCACTGTGGAAGGGCTCTGCTTGAAAGCCACAATGACTGAAGTGTCATTAATGCCACGTAACAAGACGAGGATCAGCTGGGGGAAGAGAGAAGGGGGGGAGGCTTCTTAGAATGTAATCATGGAGAGAGTTAGAGGGAGACACAAATCAGCCGTGCTAGCTAGCATGATGGGCATCTTATTAGCCAAGCAGCCAGCCAGCTGCATTTTTCAACCACATCTTGTTTCCCTCCGCTTTTCTCACACTGGCACGAAATAAAGGCAGCAAGTGGGGAAAAGAAATGAAGTCAAGTAAACAATTCCGGCTTCCCACTCGCTGTCAAACCGGCCGTACTTTGCTATGTTATATTGCCTGTCATAAACAGGCATTATGCCAAAATACAAAAACAATGGAGAGGCTTCTCGCTTGAGCCCTCCATGCTAAAGCAGAACTTTTACAATGCAATTAATAGCGAGTCAAACTGCACCCACAGAAATGTTATCTCTTAAGTAGCTAACAGGGTGATTATCTGTCAACACAATAACAGCTTTGGTCTTTTCCCCTCAAGCCAAGCCCATAATTTCATCACATTTCTCTCCTTTAATTATACTAAATAATTATTTATTGCAAAATTAGAGGACAAAGTCATTAAATAACCTTCACAGCATATTATATCACTGCTAATTATTGCATTCAGCTGCTAGCATCTGTGAAATACATATTTTAGTGCCTATTTGTTTTAGCGACAATTGGCTAATGTGTGTGGACAGGCCACTTGAACACTTATCCAAAAGGCAAGGTAATTTACACTTGTTTGAAAAGGGGGGAGGGGACAAAGGGAAAAGGGAAATAGGAATCCCATAAGGGACATCTTTTGTTTTGGAGGAAAATATGTAGTATTATGAGGTCCCGAGGGGGTTTCAGTGGCCATTCGTCTTTTCAAGGCCTCGCAGTGGGAGTGTGGCGGAGCAAGGCTCAGCCCGCTACCTTGCCCACCGACAGGCACTGATGGTCATCCAAGAAGCTCCTTAATTAGCCTGCAATCTGGCAACGACCCGTGT
The DNA here is from genome assembly GCA_903364295.1 of Serranus cabrilla. Taxonomy (NCBI): domain Eukaryota; kingdom Metazoa; phylum Chordata; class Actinopteri; order Perciformes; family Serranidae; genus Serranus; species Serranus cabrilla. The sequence continues at coordinate 351,685 of CAFUXE010000089.1, forward strand.
TCCTGAGATGTGGCAGCCCTGTTTAAATATGATGCCAGATGCAGTCCCACCTTCAGCATGTCATCTCATTGTCCTAGGAAGCCACGGGGAGAGAGAGAAAAGGAGAGAGAGAGCACAACATCCCACAACGCAGCATGTGGTGTGGGATATTGTGCTTTTTGTGTTGTGCTCATTCTCCGTTTTCCTTGTTTCTATTTTGCTTTCTGTCTTTCAGCGAGGAACCCTTCGTCTTGCTCTGACACACCCAACTGAGAAGGAGATATTACAGGAGACCTAAGGTGACCTCAACCTTGAGAAGTACTGCAATTTAGCGCAAGATTTGAAAGATTTAACCCAAAGCATCGGATGACGTATGCAGACAAATGCGTGTAGCCAAACACACACAGAATGTGCATTTGGATCATCTAATTGTGTTTTATCTATCTATTGTGTAACATTACTTGACATACTTCAGATGATAAATGCTGCACGTGCATATGCAAGCGGTTTATATACCATCCATAGATCTCTCGAGGCACATTGCTTCAGCTCACACCACTTTGTTGGGCCGACGCCATGCGAATAAAGAATCTAAAACTGGAAAACCGTACTCAGAAAACCCATTAAATCCAACTGAGTTTGACCTCCTTTTATACAGACACACTGTAATACTTGATATTAGACTAATCTGCGATTCAATATGTTGAGCAAGAGCAGGCATTATCTAAAATGGTGTAAACATGTCCCAGAGCCGTCTAAGATTCCCTTCTTATAATAGTTTTATTTCAGAACATATAAATACTGGATATGCTGTAATACTAACAGCAGCCTCTGTTCAGCTTGTTTGCTCATGTGCTTCCTCCAGGATTTAGGCCGTCACAGCACACAACTTTGTGTTGCTGCGCTCACAGTAAATGTGGATAAGCTCAGAGGACCGAGGACTTTTTATAGACTAGTCAGTACAGCTCTTTCATGCCATATATGCAGCTTTTCCTCTAATACAGTGGCATCACTGAAGTCCATTTACACTGCATCTGCTTTACAGATCTGAGCTTATGATTTAACAAAAACTTCCTTTTAGAGATTAACTGACTATGCAGCTGTAGGACACGAAATGTGTATGGTGCATATAATTGGTTAATGTCTGGGTTATTAATCGGTAGTACAGTGAAAATCAGCTGCAGTGTGACAATTTAGGTAGCCAGCAGCTTGGGTTTGGGAGTATTTTTGGTTTAATATCAGTGCTATGGGTGACAAAAAAAAAATCAAAACATGCTCATACCTTGGTTTTAGTTAATTCACGAATATCAGCGTTTCCCTTTACATGTATCTATTTAAATCACCCATAAATCAACTTGAAAGTTTCTATCTTGAAAGCTCATTCATTTGTTGCTGCCTGCATGGAGAGGGGAGATAATCTAATCAATTTTCAGTGAAAAAAAAACAAAAAAGGTGCAAAAAAAAAGAGGCGGGGGATCACATATAACATTAAGAAACACAGGGAAATATCCAATTGTCTGAGCAAATGTAAAATGCCAAAGCCTCTTAGAACATTGTAAGTCTTTATTCAGTAATACATTATCATGCATATTTCATATGGGGAGATTACTAAAACGGAATTGTACGTCTTTCTGTTGTATGTCTTTATAATTACACCTTGAAGCCATAGCTGCATTTTTTCCTCCCTTTTTCCTCCATATTCATGAAAAGCAGACTTGTAATTTGATAAAGAGACGCTTGTGTTCTCAACTTCATTCAAACGGCATCATGGCGCTGTATTAAAGTGGGCATCTGTGTTCTCGCGGCATTAATCTCTTCAAGCACATTCCAGCTGCTGTGATGTGCGAGAGGGAGATAAGTCTTAAACAGTCTAAAGCTAAGCAAACCAGACAACTCTATTATTGGCTTCATAATTGCTTAATTAAACTTTTGTCACTAATCATTATGAGGGCAATAGAGCTGTTATACAGGCTTTCTGTCGAGCAGGGAAAAAAATCAATAAACTGTGTTGGGGAGCTGATCCCCCCCACGTCTCTCTCTCCCTCTCTCCATCCCTCTCTCTCCCTCCCTCCCTCACTCTTTTTGTCCTCCGCAAATGAAATTCATTGCTGCCGGTTAGTGATCTGTAGGTCTGGAGCTCGACTGATATGAGCTGCCATCACCATTTGAATTGAGGGGTATTCAGTAGCACATGAATATGAACAAATGGCAAACATAAATCTCTTGCATGAAGTACACCTTCTATCCCTTTATTATGGAACAATTGACCCATCTAAAATGAATTCTAATGCCAGGGAAAGCATTTAGATTTAAATTACACCGTGGGTCCTCTGGACCTGAGAGATGACGGCATAAAAAAGATTAATATGCTAATTATTTTTTTCCTCCCCTCTCTTTATTCCTCTTTTCGACATTTGCGTAGGGTTATTGTGAGCCTTGTAAATAAGATGACTGTTTTGTCAAGGAATGACTGTGAGGTTCCCTTCCGTAAAGCATGCTTTAGATCACTGACATGCATCTAGCCATGGCATTATCTTTATTGTTTTTTTATTAGCCAGCTTTTTCACCTTCTTGAAGCACTTCATAAAATGTGTGTTCAGATGTGTGTGCTCAATATGCAAATAATTATTCTCTCGCTGCTGACCCAGAAAGTCCATCAGATGCAAACAGAACACGATGCAGATCGCAGGTCCCTCTCTCTCTCTCCCTCTCTCTCCCTGGGAAATGTTTAGTGTCCCTCCAGAGCAGTCAGAAGCACCCTTAGATGGGCCATTACAGGGGCCACTGTTCATTCCAAGGTTCTGCCAAACGATCACAGTTTAAATTATGTTGTTTTTCATATCCTTTAATTGGCCTGGCTTTGAAAAACCAACTTTTAGCTTTGAATGTGTTGCCATAGGCAGCCAATTGGCAAGAGCGCAATAGGGGCAAAAGCCTCATTTCATAATTTGTAGGCACTTTAAAGTTGGCTAAGCCTCTGCGGCAAATTGAAAAGTGTCCAAAATGTAAGAAGGGAAAAAGGCTTTTTGACTGTGCATCACCATGAGAATACTTGACGACATGGTGCAATATGTGCCTTATCTTGCAATTATTGCAAGAATAATGTATTGTGGAAACCTCAAGTGACTTGCACGTGGTTATCATGGTTTTTATATGACATGAGGATTGTATTGAACCAAGTTCTAATTGTACATGACTGTCGTGAGTCAAAGTTACGCCATAGGTCTTTTATTAGTGGTGGAAACAGTAGCAGTCCCTTGTCTACTCATCTAAACATCGCAGCACTTCAGCTGTAATTAATGCTAAGTTGCATTGTTGCTCTAAAATGTGATGTGAATGGATGCATTGAAACCCAGTGGCCAGAGTAAATGTTGGTATTGTACGTTTCTGCAAACCACAGATAACGTTGAATCTCTGTTTTTGAACTACAAATACAGTATGTTGAATATGAATGTTTCTGAACTGCAGCAAACCCTTCTCATTGTGATCCGTGATGACTGAAACACATTGTAAACATGCGACAATCATTTTGAAAAACTACAAAAACATCACGTTAATGATAGGTGCCAAAACCATTTGGTCACAGTTGGATGAAAAGAACATAGTTTGGTAAAAAAAAAATAAAAGCTCTAATCTCAGATATAATTTCCAATAACAGAACAGGACTCAAAATTACTACTTTAGGACAACACTTCTCACAATTGGACGTGAACACCGGTGTGCACCTCCCCTCCCACCCACTCGATGGCAGCCCTTTTATCATATCAGGAAAAAAAACAAAAAAACATTTCAGATTAATGTCCCCTCAGTTTACAGCAATGCAATTCCAACACTTTCTTACTGGCAGCTGGGCTGGATATTGGCAAACAGAGCAACATTACAGTATGTTAGCTGTTCTAAATATTTGGGAACGTGTAGTAAAAATATGGGCTGGAAGTGACTAAAATGACTTGAAATAAACATTGCATGTAAGAGGGATCTGGTGGCACTTGATGAGAAAAAATGGGAAAAGAAACACTTTCCTTCAAGAAGCTTGAGTGTGCACGCTATCCTCTTGACATCTGTCTAAATTCAAACATGATCCATTTCACATGGTACAACTGGAACTACTGTTCCTCTCAGGCGAGCAGACAGTAGAGGCCAGACTGCCATCTACAGTCATAGCCTTCACTGAAGACACAGTTTACTGCCTTCACACTGTTGCTCCACCCTCAGTATGAGTTGAGTAAAAAACCCTGCAAACCACTGTTAAGTTTTATCAGATTATTAGTTTAACAAAGATAGAGGACACCAACTTAATTCTTCATGACTTTATGTGTAGTCTCTTATTATTTTTTTTTAAGATGAGGAAATGAACATCCAAAATGTTCTGGAAACCAATCACAAACTGATACTCAGAAACATCATGTAGCTTTTAATGACTTTACTCTGGAACGCCAATTATTGTATTGCAAAACTCATAATGAGAAATATTAATTATAACAAACTGGAGGGAAAAAGTTATCCTTGGTTAGTCAAAAACTTAAAAATATCATTTAATAAATTAACTTCCGTTGTGTAATGAATGGCATTGCTTTCTGCATCTCAGCTGAGAGTGAGCGACTGTGTTAATGAACTGCTTCGAAAGCATCTGAAGACAGACTTAATTACAGAGCCCACAGTTCTTGCATTATTATGCCATATATCCCCAGCTGAATACAATTCAGCAGCTAGATAAACAAATTTCATGGCAGCCTTTATGGCACTACTTTCTGGCCAACCATTGATACCAGTGTTTATTCGCAAGGCTGCGTGAAGCGTGGCAGGCATGAAAATGTGGCATTAAAAGTGAAATCCTTCATTTTCATCTCATTAAAAAAGAAAAAAAAGTGACTAGAATGCAAATACAAAACCATGAGCATGTACGATACTTACAAGTCTTCCATATTCCCACCAACAGTTCATTATGTGGTGAAGTGAACGAATGAGGAGAGATAGAAGTGGTGTGATGGTGCACTGATTTAAATTGTTGGTTTCTGGAGAGATTGAAATTTAACATGCACAGCTATTCAGATACTTACAGTAACATGTAACTATCATGTTGGTTCTGTGCTGATTTTCTAGCTTCCTCACACTCCGGCCAAACAACGAGGGCATTGTGTGTTACGTGTGTGTGTGCTTGTTTGCAGCTGCAACCTTTTGTGCGCTACTCTTTGCAGTCACACATTCACACACATACAAACACGCACGACAAGACACTTCCTTTCCATTTTGTGTGTTTATGTGTACCCTGGGTAACACTGGCGACAGTGCCCACGCCCTGAGGCCCCGCCATGCCGACTTACACCTCTCATTTTCAGTCTGGGGACTTCAGCCTTCGTGCAAATATCTGTTTTTGACTCAAATAATACAACGAGTCTGTGGACAGCTGTATTTTACACAAATCCTATAAAATTATAGGGGAATAAAGGTCCAGAGGAAGGACGGAAGTCTCTGTTTCTTTTTTTACTCGAGGTCCTGAACTGCATATTATCCTCCAACAACTTTTCATCTCTCATTTTATATAGTACGTCATTTGTTGATGTGCTCTCAATGTTCTTTTAATTAATTTCAGCAATAAAAATAATAAAATATTACATTTCAAGCTTTAATGCTATTTATGACTGGCAGTCATTTTTTAACTCCTTTAACTAAATATAGATATATATACATTTATTTATATTAGATTATATTTTATTTCGCTCTCTCTAAGATTTGATTCACAGCATATAAACAGCAGGCTCTTTTTTCTTCCTGCTAAAGGACATTTATCTAATGTCAAACAGTGTGTTCCCTTAAAATGTAAAGGAAAGCAGTAAAGTGCCTCTTTAAACTACAATACACACAAGCGGAAATCATTTAATAGTACGTTTGTTTCTCCCCTAATCCTTCAGCATTCTCAAGAAAAAAAAAATGCTCACTCGGTAGTGAAACATATAATTGCTAGCTTTCCAGCTCACAAAGGTATACCCAGGTTTTCGGCTTGATAGAAGTAGCCCGGTCAATTAAAATAATTATAGTATTTCTGTGATAACTGCAAGGTCTGGGTATTTTAGAACATTTAGGGATTTGCAGTTGCACATAATTGGAGCTGTGAAGTCCAACTCCTACTTTTCTTATAAAGTGACTGATTATATGGAAGAGCACACAGTCATTTGGTGAGGGTTAGCTTTAATGCACTGTTTCTTAGTCTGTGGGTGGGGACCAAACATGGATCACAGGTCTGCATGTGGTGGTCCCTTCAAGTCACGTGGATGTGTTTGCGGATGACAATGCATTTTGGTATTTTAACAGTGTGAAATACCTGCACAATAATAAAGAAAAATGTAAAAAAAAAATACAACTTTTTAGAGTGGTAGCAGTAGTAAAATATATATATTGAAATATAATAATCTCAAATTTGGGGCAAAATATTTCAGCAAAAATTATTAAACAAATTAATTATTTAATTATATATTTTGTAATTTTTTTGCCAAAATGCTTTACCCCAACTGTGGATATTATCATATTTTAATTACATGTGTTCTTGTGATCTTTGCTGAAATATTAATTTATCATCATCATCATCATCATTGTCATTATTCTCATTAAATCCATTACAACCACTGTGATTCTCATCAATCATCATCTTGTTGGTATTAATGATCGCCAACGCAGCAGACTTTTACTGCCACGGCTTTTGTGACTTCACATTCCTCGACAACCAACACAAGCCTACAGCAGTCCCATCACGAGCAGCCTGGTCCAAGGCCTGGCTCGCTGTCGAGCTATTAGCGCCAGCGGCAAGCCAACCATAACACTAGCCATAGTTGGAGCGATAGCCCCTTTTCAGTGTGGGGTCAGCGACTCAGCCATATTGTTAAGATGATTGTTCTGCCAGCCTTCTGTCATGGCTGATGTGGCTGGAGCGCTTGGCTTGGTAGCGGCTGCCTGGCTCCTCGCTGCCTGGAAAGCGGCTTTGCTGTAGGCAGCTCCGAGGCTTTAAAACCCTTATTGTCTATCTTTCCCCCCGGCTAGCCCCTTTTCTCCCTCTGCTCCCTCCGTAGGATGGTCTGGAGTCAGAGGCAGAAAGAGAGAGGGAGGCAGAGAGGGAAGGAAGGAGGAAGGAGCCAAGCAAATTCAAGGGCCTGGTCCAAAGTATCATGATCAGCATAGGCTTTCACGGCAGCTATTGCCTGCATCCCGCAGCATTGTTCAGCCCCTTTCTCCCTGGCAGCACTTTCGTTTGAACAGAATTTTGACACTGCAGTGGGGAATTCTGCAGATTAAAGGGGACATATTTGGTACACTTCCTTCTTGGCACTTTATGGCGTTGGGGGAAGGTGCAAATTTTTAATCAAGGCATTAAGTAGGAATGGGCAGCAGGGATGTTATTTTTCTTGCATTTATTCTTTGATTTAAAATAGTTCTCTGTCTACCCATCAATCCATTTATCAATGTATGTATCCGATTATTTAGACCAAAAAATGTGCTCCCAAGCTAAAATAAAAAAATCTTTAAAGTATATGTTATTGATTAATCAGAGTGTGTTCACACAGCTCTTCTTGTGCAGATTTAAGAGAGGATGACACCATTAGCTGAGTTACAGCAGCAGGACTTTTTTATGAGCAGCTTGTTTCATCATATCATCTGAGTAACATGTCTATTGTTCAACTCTCCCCCTCTCCTCATTTGCTCTCTCTCTCCACTCTCTTCTGTCCTTGCCCTCCGCACAAAAACACACCTTCCTCTCTGTCAGAGCATCATCCAGGTGTAGTTAACCCTTTCACATTCCTCTCACACTGAGCACACCCCTGATACCTCCTCTTTGTGCTCAATGGAGCAGCCAGCCTAGCAACTAGGCTCAAAACGCTTTTTGATTGCCCAAATATTTGTATGCCACTGTGTATGTGTGTGTATTATATCTGTGTGTGTGTGTGCAAATGCTTAGATTCTTGGAGAGAGCGATTCATTTAGGGGCCCCTCTCCTCTCCTCAGCTGCTCCCTGCCTTCCCCAGTAATTAGCCTAGTGTGGCAGCAACCTCTCGCTGCTCAGTCTGGGAGAGACACTTGACACGGCAGACATCAGAGAGATTTTTCAGGAGGCTCTCCCGGCGCCCCAACAGCTCTTAATTAACCACTTAGGTATCCCCACTCGTTCCCCCGGCCGGCACTTTCCAAATGGTAAGGAGGTTCTGTGCCACGGATCTAAACACCGGGGGAAGCGTGCTATCAAAAGATCTGGGTAAATGAAGGCTTGTGTAAATTATTTTTAATGATTCCCTCCTGGCACATCATTATGTTTGTAGTTACACACAGGCACTTCTGAGACGGCTCATCTTCGCTAAGGTCATCAGCAGGACCAACTGTAACTAGCTGCTAGTCTGTAAATGGCTTATTAATTAGTGCTGTGGTTTTACATAGCTGTGAGCTCTGATATATAGTGCAGGGATCGTAATTGTGCGGAATCGAAAATGATGATGATGATGACGACGATAACCCATCTCCAGGCTATTTATGCAAATTGCCTTCTCATATTAGAAAATCATTACCTATCCAAACACTGCAACACTCAGCCCGTGTGAATTACAATGATGGATTTTATGATAATTGCGATTTAATTTTCTCCCTCTCCCTCTCTCTCTTTTGTCTGTCTGGAGTTTGAAAATAATTTGGTCATTGTGAGTGCTATTAATTCTGTATTAGTTAAAGCTGAATGGATGGGTTTATTCAATTTCCTCTGAATTGAGATTTGTAAATCCTCATTTTGTGAAACAGAAGATCACTTGTTTCTTTTTCTTTTCTTTTTTTTGGACTGGACATAATTCAGGAATATTTAAATAGACTTTTCCGCTATTAGGAGATTTTCATGTCTCCTCTTGATGGCTGGTTTTGCCCACTAATAGCAGTTATTAAAATCTGTATCAACAGCTCATATTCTCAATTTGAACATGCAGGAGACTGTAAATATATGTATAAAGAAGATGGTTAACAGAAAATATATTTGATATAATATTACTATTGTATTTAATAGTAAATACCACAATGAAAACATGCTCTTTCTTACTGTACTATTATTATGAATTACCATGTGCAAAAAAATGCTAACAGAAATTAAAATAAAAAAAGTTATTCCACTCAAATCTTTACCAATCTGTCTTTTGAATCATAGAAAAAAATGCAGAACATAACAACACAACAAAACACAAAGACAACAATGGAAGTGATCAACAAGTTCTGCAAGGCTGCAATTAATTTTATGAAATTTCAGCTTTCCTGTCCAGCGCTGAGAGAAACTGGGAGGGTTGAATTTAATTATCTGCCAAGCTCTGCTCTAACAAGTGCTTTGTAGTTCAGCATTCAAATCTCACTGAAAGTCTTCAGAGAGGCAAAGCCAACTTTGCATTCATGAGGGGAGCATATACTACAGCAGCCCTCTATAACCTTGATGAAATGTGCATTTCACCTTAGGCTATGAGAGGGGAACATAAAAACCCGGAATCATTACATTAAAACAGGTTCCCTCCCTGACAACTTTGAAACAGCGCCTTGGCAGATCAAATACGGTTGACTCTTTGGTAAATTTTTTTCTGAAAGTTCGAGGTTTACACGGACAGGTCAAGTCGACAGCAGGCAAAGAGTATCATGGGACAAACTATAGAACACGAAACATAAAAATGTAGGCTGATCTGTGGTCGTGCTTTTACACATGCCATAAGCAGGGGGTCTCCCTGGCTCCACGTATCGCTTCACCCCATCCAGCCAAGCCGCCTGCTGCCTATGTTTCTCTGAGAGCCTGTTGGTATGCTGACAGTATCCAGGCTGCAATCAACATCTGCTAATTTCTGTCTATTAACCGTATTGTCGTAACACACGATCATGATGTTTTGTTTGTACGGCTGAACTGAGACTTATGACCCTAATCCATCATCTGCTTGTCATATTTTTATGTGTTGTCTGTGCAGTTCCCTGCAGCCCAAAGCAAGCATATTACAAGGCCCTGTTTAAGTTATTGGCCAGCTGCTAGAGCCGTGCCCAGCTGAAGAGGTCATTGTGTTTCTCTCTTTTTTTTTTTTCTCGCTCCACTTTCCTCTCAGAATATCACACTGTAGCACAGTCAATGCCAAGCATAATACAAACCTTATGTCCTGAGCAGCTATCCTTTGCATCCACTGTGGCTGAACATTTTAGCAGGCCCCTCATCTTCCCCACATATAGGCATTACGTCAATAACGGTGGACACAGTGAGGACATTTTGACATTTTTTTCTTAAATCAATCCTGTGTGTATAGAGATAAAATCAGAGCAGTTATAGTCACAGTTACAGTCACCCTACATGCATTCGGGTTGACCAACTTTAAATAGCATGAAACTCGTATTTTAATATCATATTATAACGCCAGTGCAAACAAAGAAGGCAAATGTTCTGACCTATAATTTGGGAAGATTTATGTTTTGCAGCTGCCCGAATTTCAATGCCATAAATGCTCAATGGTTTTCTCAATAAACATATCTTTATTAGAATCCAAATGTTCTGCTTGTCATGATGCAATGTCACGCACTCCATGGCAACAGTCACGAAACAACTGCCATTTAAGACACGGACAGTGATAGCTTATGATTTTATACTGCATCATATTTGGAGAGAGCTACTGGGTTAACTTAACCGCTATAATGTGATGTAAAAAATTGGGAAATATTAAAAAAAAGTGTAGTTCAAAAGCAAAAACAAAGCTGTAAATTTGTAAATTAAACACATAATATTATTTTCTATTCTGTCTCATTATATCTGGCTTTTAAATCATCATTTTTTTCTCAGCCATAATGTGCAAGTTCATTGTCCCTGTTCTTTTCCATGACAAAGTCTTCTATAAAGACATGTTGCTCAATATATTAGCCACTGCATGGTGAAATTGTGAATATATAAGTAAAAGCCACATTGTGCCATCTATGATAAATGTTATTGTTACGGGGTTCTTGCCCATTGTGAGATGAACGGGCTAAGAGCCTTGGCCCATTGTGAAATGAATGGCTTTAGCGTAAATGTCCTCTTGAGGACAGTCGATGCATATCACCGCAGACTGGAGAGCCTTTTCCTTTTCCCTGCTCGACACTGTGTTGATAGACACGGGCAGTATTTTTCCTTGTTAAGAAAGGGCCTTGTTTATTCTGCAGGTAACGATCCAAATCCAGCAGACATTTGCCCCACAGGAAGGGGTGCGCTCACTCAAGTTTGTCATTTCATTTCTACTGTGAAATCCATTAAGTCCACACACTGAGGGTCTCTTTTTTCATGCTTGTACAGTATTTGTCTTTTTTTTCTTTTTTTTTTTTGGATGAGTTGAATCTTCTTCCAAGAAGTGTAGTTTACACAAGTGCTGAAATGCATTTAAAAACCACTTGATGGGGTAATCGAAAAAAACAAGTCTGAATCTGTCCTCTCATAAGTACAGTACAGTGCAGTGCAGTACAGTAGAGACACATATGAAACATGGCAGTGTGTCTGGATTACACACTGTTGATGCCATATCCACAAGTATTTCTCTTGATAGCATTTGCTTCTCTAAGTAGGAAGGGGAGCTCCATTTTCACACATTTGCTCCCAGTTGGAGTGTTGTTTTTTGTTTGTTTTGTGTCTGTTTCCCCCTCTCCAGCAGATTTCTGGTCAGCCATGTGAAATTAATCTGAGAGAAAATAAACAGCGGAGCCCGACAACTAATACAGTTAATTGTCTTAGTGCTTTTCTGGCTGGCCGCTCGCTAACAGCTGGTCGTACTGGCTCATGGCACCACTTCAGCCAGCCTTTGAGATAATAACTTTTGCATCTGCCAAAGAAGTGGCTGTTACTGCCCACAGAATTTACAACTCACAAGTGGAAACACAGACTCCAACAGAATTTTCTATGCACGGGTCTTTGAATTTTATTAATGTAATGCAAACACAGTCCTTCCAACACATTAAATTGTTGATGTTATGCGAATACACTCTGGAATTGCAGATCCTCATTAACATTATTTGCATGTTAATCTGCATCTTTTTAATTAGTGATATTATTTATGCACATAATTTTCACCCGGTGATGCCAAGTCGCAGGCACATTAATTAATCTACAGAGATGCCAAACTGTTTTTCCTCCACTTTTATTTGTTTACACCGTGTTCTGGATTTAGGGGGAAGTTAGAGGGAAAAAAAAGGAAGAGGAAAAAACAAAAATGCCTAAAGATGAATAAAAGTAGAAAGACAAGATTAACTAAAAGTCCTTTTTGTTTTCATAATTCATATTGTAATATTAGCCAAATGTCACGTGTGTATTTTTCTCCCCTCTTCCTCTCCTCTTCCCTCCGAGATCGGTTATTCAGTTACACTACCTTGATGTATTATTAAAATCCATAATGGACTCCTGAGGCTTCCCTTGCTTCTCTTCTTCATTTACAGAATATAGTCAGTGTTATTCTAATCTCCCTACAACACCGTCATGCATAGGCAATGAGCCCCCAGCCCCAACCCCACCACCTACCCAGCAGCCCCCGTGAGATCACCCACCTCTACACACAGCCACCAGATAAACACTCCAGCGTGGCGCACAAAAAAACTTTTAAGATGAGACTCTGCGACGGTACTTTATGCAAAGCAGAGACAATAACAGGCACTGTTGTTACTGCTACATTACTACAAACTGTTTTATCACTGAATCTAAATCAACCGGAGATATGCAAACTACGTATCTGAACAAAGAGGCCCCATAAATGAGCTGTAATTTAATACATTAATTGGGCTCAAACTTTGATTGTACACGTTTGTACATATTTGCTGAGATGGATTGCTTTAACATGCAAATAAGCACACTGAACTTCATGTTCACGTCTGCAACTTGAGTGTGCTGTTAAAAATGTTTTTCAGCTACCTAAGCATCGGGCTGGGTCACTTCAAGCCAAAGCGTCGCAACTTGGATCTTTGGGGTAAAACAGTCATTATAATACAATACAGAGCGGCATGTTTTAACAGAGTGTGATGCAATGTGCGGCAAACACTAGAGTCGGGTGGTACCATAAATTATAGCTTAGCACAGCACACCTAAGAGAGAGCAGAATGCTGAAATGCCACCTAGCTGTTATGACTAACGTGCTACTGTGTTTATTAAACATCTGGTCGTACTGTTTGTGGTGACATGATGCCATAATGTGGCCATCTCCTTTGCAAACAGCTGGCAACATGTTTATGTCCTGATGACCAATATCAATGGTGTTATACATTTTTTAAACTTTTATGTTCATGGCATATGCATTAGGTGAGACGGAATGAAGAACAGGAAAAAAGTTGTTTTTTTAAATTAAGCTACTGTAACTATAGGATCATGACTGAGGAATGTCCTTGGTTGGTATATGCTGATTTTAGTGCTACTTTTGGATCATTATCAAATTATTTACTTTTTTAAATATAGTGTATTTATTGTTGCTGTCATTGTTGGAATTATTAGTTTTATTGTCGCTTGTTTTTCTTTTCTTCGTTGTTCTTCTTAGTCTCAGATTTTTAATGCCATATTTGTTTCAAAATGCTATGTGATGTTTATCAGGAAGAGCAGTGTTTACCTTGGAGGTGGCTTACAGGGATCCAAAAAAATAATAAATACACAATTAAAGTCTTTGAATAGTGCTGGAATATGGTTGAACAGCTTAAATATCAACATTTAACATGTTGAGTTTATTTATTTTTAGTGCAGTATCCCTCTTAAAGTTGGGGATTTGAAATATTTACAGTAAATTTAACAAGTTGGAGTTTTAATCCAGAAAACAAATGCTAAGTTTAGAAAACAAATATCTTTATGTAAGCCAATGTGACCATTATTTGACAACGATCAACCCAAACTCTAATTAGAGAAATAGTTGTTATATTTTTATTGAGCTAATTTCAGCATGAGTCATTATTGTGTGTTTATACTTTACTCTGCCCTTACTTTACTTTTATTTTACTTTGCCCTGTTTTCTTTAATATACAATTTCTTCAACTGTGTAAATATTACACATGTATACTTCATGTTAGTTTCAGTTTGGATAAAATGCCTAATGATGTTCACAGAGCAGTGGTTAAGCCCAAACATTTATTTTAGCTGTAATATTTTTTTTTGTGTGTGAAAGCACAATACAACACATGAGCAGTAAGCTAGCAGTTATAATGAGGTTAAATAAATGTGTGTGTGATACTTATTATAGTAATCATACTGACCTATATTAATTTCTATTAGAAATAAGTACTAATTAAGACTTAATTTCCTTAAGTGTTCCATCCTGGGAGTTGTGTTAAGCAGCTTTGTATACTGATATTGTAAAGGATATTAGCCTCATCCATTGCTGAACATAAATGCTGAATAGTAACACCAGGGTGCAATTACATAATGCAGACCCCCAGTCTTGTGCTTTGTTAGCCTGTTATTGGAGACTATCCAACAAAGAAACAATCCATCCAACCCTAATAAACTGAAAGCACAACCACGATTAATGAGACATCCAACAGAGACAATTCCACCAGGAGAACAAAGCCCCATCATCATTACGCACAGTGGGTTATATATATACTTTAACTTAACTATATTAATACACTGAAGGAGATCTGACGATAAAACCAGGGACACACATTTGGTAATTCAGGGTTTGAGCAGTAGTTTAAACAACAATTTATCCTCTTTCAGCACAAATCAGGTGACAGCCAAAGTAGAAGTTTCCCATCCCACAATTATTTGGCATTCTCCATGAATACTGAGTATGATTTCCCCATTTTTCAGTGGTTTCACTTGATAAATGTGCAGGAGCTTTTCAGCTCGGGTGTTGCAAAAAGTGTAGCTTCCACAGTGGGTTTATGTGAGTGGGCTACAAAGGGTGCAGTAAGCTGCTTCGTAATGTATGATGTCCTGGAACAATGATTCATAGGTTGTATAGCATCTGTGAGCTGAGATACTGTAGCAGGGGATGTCAAAACATGATATCCACAGTTGGATCAGTTTCACGATGACCATTAAGTTATGACCTGCATGGCTATAATATTAAAATATGTCTTATATCTGAGTTGTCTGCAATGTTAACATGCTTTTTTACTGTCTTGGACTACTGTATCAATGCTATAGGAAACATGAAAATGTTAACCTAATAAAATGACAAGTTTAGGTCCTGGACATGAATAATTACCCTGATCAAATCTCATCTGAGTCTCTCAATTTGTAACAGCTCCTCATCTTGCCAGTGCACATAGTTGTTCTGTTATGATAATACCAGGCCTAAGCTCTCAACTTCAGAAGGCGTCTCTTTTGTACCGCCACTTTCCAAAGACAATGAAGTTAGTGACAGCGGTGAGGCAAATCCTTCTGAGGGGTTTGTGTGGAATTTACAAGCTCACAATGCATTGCCAGTGGCACAACTGATACCGCAGGTAATTTGGCATATCATGTCCAGGAACCAGATCCTTAGGAGGGAATGATGAAGATATTTAAAAAAAGAAAGAGACGGCCAGAAAGAAAGAAATCTGGTGGGAAAAGGGCAGACTAAAATCTTGGCATTCCAGTGGCCATTCACATGAAACCGATAAGTCTGAAAAGCCAAAAGACTCCCATTTTTCTTCCCCTTGTCTCCACCTCCGAGAGGCCGATGAAAGTGCCTTTTGTTTCTCAAAAGTCTTTCTGTTGTGTTAAATTGTAGAATAATTGATACGTGGTGAGGATGTCTCATACTTAACTGTGATCTGAACAGAGATTAAGCATCAACACAGGAGTTTGTGAGACAACTGTGCACAGGTGCATGACTCCCACACTGTAAGCATGCAACATATGTGTGAGGAAGTGTTGTTTTTGTTTATTTTCATTTTACTTTACTCTGCTTTGGAAGTGTAGGACACTGCACATGTGCTGCCTTTACTCAAACTTAGTTTTCGAATACATCCAGCTCTGAAGATAAAAAAATTAAACTTCCAATCGTTATTTAAAAAGTGATACCAAAGAAAAAGGCATTCCACAGACCCCACTTTGTCCGGTCCTTGGGCGACTCAAAAGACAATTTGTAATTATTGCAGACAATTATGTGAGGAAGTGATATCTCCCCTTTGAGCGAAGCGGGGTGGTTTAAGATTTCTGCGCTCAGGCTTGTTGCAGTCATTACGGCACTGCACATCAAGATGTCCCCTTGACCCCAGTGACAGACTGAGGACTAGCCCCCACATTCTAATCTACAGGCTTGATTTCCCATGTCAGGGGAGGACCCTAAATGGATTTTTAATCCTAAACTAAGCACGCAGCACATTGCATATAGTGTTCAGGTGAAAAGTTCTCTCCACCACCCTATTATACTGGGCCAAGTTGGGTCTGTAACCTGAATCACTGGAAAAATAATGCGCTAAGCCCCCAGTACTGTATAGGCGTTACACCGCAACAATGTGTTTCTTTCTTTCTGTTGATGCCACGGACTCCTCTTTGATGCGGCTCTGAAATGACTGAGCGCCATAGGCTATTTTCTCCCTGTTCAGGCAACTCAATAGCCAGTCTGTCTGGCCTGTTTGTTTTCGGCTAATTGCCTCAAGATCTAATAAGTTAGTGATGATGTACGTCGAGTCACCCGTGACCCCTGCCAAAAGAAATATTATGTCGCACTAAAACTCGCCCAGGGAAGGGGTAGGGTCCCTCTTTATCAGTCTAAATATTTCTAGCCTCCCAAGCTCCCGGTTTCAAATGTTTGGGTCAGTACGTGTTAGAGTAAGGTCACAAGAGCCCTGTAATTACAATATTATGCAAGGCATTTAGGACAAGAAGAGGGGAACTCAAGACCTGCCGAGCTCAGGACAGAGGCGGAGACGATAAGCGCAGCTTGCTATTCAGGACACATTGCTCCATAAAGGAGACAGAGATCTGTGATAGGAATATTATAAATATGGTCAGAAACATTAATATATTCAGATCACTAACTTAAGTAAAAGTACTAATACCACACTGTGAAATTACTCCACTGCAAGTAAAAGTCTGCATTCAAAACTTAACTTAGTAAAAGTAACAGTACTTGTTATGCAGTAAGGCCTCGCTCAGTTTTTATTATTATCCTTCTTCCAAATATATTATTGGATTATAATCAATGATGCATTTATTTAAGCAGCAGCATCATTTTCTCAAGGTAAGGCTCATTTCACTACTCAATACACTGTTATGAAGTTTATTTAAAAAAAAAAGATCTACTTTAAATTGATCATATAACTTGTCAGCTAAATGCAGTGGAGTAAGAAGTTAAATATTTACCTCAGAATATAGAAGTAGAAATATAAAGTACACTCAGGTAAAGTGCAAGTACCTCAAAATTGTATTTAATTACTGTACTTGAGTAAATGTACCGAGTTACATTCCACCTCTGATGTGAACACGTTTTGTTTCATATTTCAGTGTCTTTACAACAAACTTTTTTTCTGTGTGAATGTGTCTATTACTACTCAGACTTATCTCATACCTACTCCTGCAACTCTACCTACCAATGTTTTGTAGTTTTTATTCTGTAGTTAGAAAGATTTAGGGATACATTGTGAAAAACTGCTGCAATTCTTCACAATGTATTTCTTGTGTGTCTGTGGTGCAGCTGCAAAATGTGTTTTTATTTTAGGTAGTGGAATTTGTAGGTATGAGACAGAGTTTAGTTTTATGTGAAAAACACCATAATATTAAAAGCCACGTAAGCGGCCTGTCAGGTGGGCCGCAGTGCTGGAGCGACTGGAGTTTGTGTCAGGTTGTTGGAAGTTACAGCTTGTGCAGAAGCAGTGTTTTTTTAGGCTTAACCCTGTTCTTTTTCCTAACCTTAGGATCAAGGTTTTGTTGCAAAACCTAAGGAAGTGGTTTTGGTGTGTAATCCTAACCGTTTCACAGCAGTAACAATGAGTTTAGAACAGCAATTGTAATGTTTAAAACAGTTACTGAGCGATGGTCACGTGTCCACAATCTGTTGCAGTCACACGATGGAAACAGCACTCATCATTTGTCACATTTAATAGGAAATCATACATGTTAATACATTGAGCTATTATATAGGCACTACAGTACGGTTGCTGTGCTATCATATCTAATGTTTTTATCAAAACACACCTTTTTTTTTTAGCAAACTACATAACATATAATTTTTTTCTAATCTAGATATGCCTCCTAAACCCCAAAAATAAATGAGATTTATACATATATGCAGTAAATCCATGCTTCAATTTAAAAGTCAAAAGAACTTTAAGAGCTATTGTTTATAAGAGGTGGAAAAATACTAGCAGGGATATGACTAAGGTTTCTGCACTGACCATGCGTGGCTCATGCATTTTGATTGCATATATTTCTGTGGGGGTATTTATTTTTTCCCCGGCAAAGTATCTATGATACCCCACCTCCTCCTCTTTTATTTTCTGAACGACAGACAGCAGTCCAAGCCAAAAAGCCATTTCACCTGCATTAATACACAATGAATAATTTATAAATCCCAATTATTTGGTATCATTTATGCAAAGAGTGTCACACAAGGCATACATAAAGCATTAAGGATGGTTAACCCATAAAGGAATGGGAGACTAGGAGAAGAGTGGAAGGTCACACCTGAAAGTCAGGTTGCTTTTTGTTTTTTTCCTCCCTCTACAGCATCTCACTCACTGTCTCTGTTCATGTTATTTCACACAGGGAAGAGTAGCTCACTGACCTGCACAGACTATCGTCCACGATACATGATGTATACGGTATGAGCATAACAGCGGAGTTAATTCATTTCTGCGTATAGTTGATACAATTACAGGAGGAAAATAAACATGATTTTCAATGGCTAGAGGAAAATAAAAGCAAATCACAGTCGAGCTAGAATGGAGACACAGTACAATGAGATGTCAAACATCTTGTTTATAGACTTCTGCTTTCTCTACATTGTGCTGCTATGAATTCAAAATCACATTGCATTGCTGGACTAACATAGTACTCCATTTTGCTGTGATCTCCTTATCTAAACAAATGCAATTACGGTTGGGTTAGCGATGGTGCTTCCCAGGAGATGGACCGTCCCCCCTTGTCGCTGACTATCTCCCCCACTAATCCTGTCTTAGAAGGGTCTCTGTTAACAGGGATAAGGCATTGGCCTGGTATCCTAGGCTAGTAAGCTAAAGCTTATGTACAAAATGCTATTCAAGAGGCGCTGCCTGCAGCTATTGGAACTGCGTAGATGTCCATATCATTCAGCCAGCCCAAATACGGAGGAATTTAGCCGTGGCTAAATCTTGGAGACTGACGTGGACATGTTCGCTGATAAGGAACGGGGGCCTATGCGGGAGTCTTATTTGGAATCAAATTGATGCGTTATAGAGTCTGGAACATGGAGATCTGGTCTTTTCCAATGACAAATCCATAAACTCTCCAGCAAACATGCCCCTACTGTTGAAATCCTCGCTGATTTTTCCATGCTTTACTGTGCTACCAATCAGAATGCTCAGCTGAGCTTACAGCAGTAATTCTACAGTATGTTCACAACAATTTTCTCACTGACAGACGAGCATTGTTTCAGTTTTTGTCAGGTCTGCAATGCGTGTAGTGATCAAACAATGTTCATTGTTTATTATAAAGTCCAATACGTCAGTTCAGTGGTTTAGTATATAGGGCTTCTCTTAAACAGTTGGCTGAAAGTTAAATCATTATGAAAGGTCACGTTATTGACCCCAACCTCTTACGGCATAGCCGAGCGCTTGACACCAAACCTCAGTCAATTTACTCCTTCTGGTGTGAACAAAATACTTCTCAGTTTCACACATTTGGATGGATTAAGCTTTTAACACTTGGTGAAATCCAGCACTTATCCTACAAACACTTGTGAAGTGTATGTGACAGTGGATCTATATTAAGTGTGACTGGGCAAGCTCCACAAGACCGGAAAAGGCAGCACATCTGTTCCCTAGCGTGATAACTTTGAACAATGCTCACACACTCTGGGTTTCAATGACAAAAGGGCCAGTAAGGGAGCGGTTTCACATTTTCAGAATGGTTTCGTGCAACAGTCCCCAACAGAAGTGCATTTATGGTAGAGCAGTAAATCAACATATTACTTAAATGTGAGTGATGAGAATTCAGCTAATGTAATCCCGGAGACTACTTATTAGTTCAAAGTGGTGTAAACTGATATTCCGAGCTCACTTCCCATGTTGAAAGCAGTTTTAATGTAGCACAACAATCAGGGGCAGCTTTGTATGTTTGTCACTCACATTCCTGCATATTTTATCACACGCTCTGAGCCACATTAATATCACACTCCCTTTGATGAGGGATGATGCACAAACACTGGTGATACAGAGAGATATGGCGCATATGACATGCTGGCTGCATTTGTAGATATGTGACCTTCATTTGGGATTTCAGAGGCTTGATAAATAATAACAGCAAGGGTTAATGGATTTCATATGCTCGTCAGTCTCACTGCTGCAGTCACCTGATGCAACAGTACATGCAACCTTGCCCTCGAGGAAATGGGAGAAGTCTGTCAATCACCCAGTGCTTCCTGCTGTTAGGTCTAGATACATATAGACACACACACATGCATATATATATATATATACATATATAAAAACACACACACAAATTTAAATATTCTGCTTCCACCCACCATGCCATACAACCAGAACCCTCTGACATTTTCTTGATTGATCCTTAAGATGTTCAACAGCATCCAAAATTCATCATTGCAGATGTTTATTTGTCCACTGAAGTGGAGTGACTGTTCTTTAAAGTCTTCCAGCAGATCCCCTGATGGAATAAACAGGCCTCCCGTTGGGGGATCATTTTATTACAGGTGCATATTTGTTACATTAGAGCCTATCAGTAGTTTTAGTGCTGATTTCATGAGGTGGAATAGTAGTACTGTGGTTCACAGCCTTGCACTGCTTGCTACTGGCTGCATGTTGCATTAGTAATATATGAATTGACAATTGCTTACTGCTGTACAGTTTAGTCACAGATGATAATGAAGATCCATTGTGTTAATGAATCATTGCTTGCTTGAAGCTAATTTATTTTAATGTAGTCACTGCAACCAAGCATAGCATGAGAATATAAAAAGTAAATACTAGCTATAGTAGCAGTAGTAGTAGTAGTGGTGATCTCATTTCCTGATGGAAGCCTTCAGAGAGTGTCAACACATTAAGAATATATATTCTCACTAACTTACAGTAATTGATTGAAATTTAAAGAGAATGTTCACCCCAAAGTCAAAAACACATGCTTTTTATCTTAGTTTATCATTTATTTTAGTAGCCTATTGGATATATTGACTGTAAAGATGCCTGTCTAAATATAAAAAAGCACTAAAGGTAAGCATATTTTAGTGTGAACTGTTTAATTTTGATTTATTTAGATTTAATGTAAATACATTTTGATTTTCATGAATACAACAGCTCACAGCTAATATTTTGAGCAGTTTTGCAGAAGTATGTGTAAGATACAGTGTTAGTAGATCAAGTAGATCAACTGCAACTGTATAACTTATCCTCTGTGTCAGGTGTAGAATGATACAGGATACTACATCCAAGTGCATTCCTCTACTTTATCACAGTTTTCTTAAAAAGTATGAACATACATCTCATGCTGTTAAAAGTATAGTATGTTTAAATACCCAATATATAATCCGTTTATTTAAAACTACAGGGAGGATTCCAGGTGTGAACACAAAGTTGAAGACATGTAAAAAGATGGAAAACTGAAGGTAAAGCTCAGCAACCTTCTCATATGGGAATCAACTCAAAGCTTCTCTGCCAAAACACAGAACCACTGATCCAGTGCTTCCTATGCTCTATTAGAAAGTCCCCAATCCATATTTCCAAGCATCCTTGCCACTAAACCATACGTATAATCTCAATCTCATATGCTATGGCAATCACATATACTGTATTTACACTGGTTCTTCAAGACAGACAGAGGTTCAGGAAGCCATCCACTGTAAGCAACTTAATTCACAGAGCCACTGAGGACCGCAATTTGTCTCGTATTTGCTAACCGGTCCAGATTCCTGTGCCAGGCTGAAAGGCTTTAGCCTTTGTATGGCCTCCTCACATCTCTCCCTCTCCCTCTCCATCTCGTGCTGTCTCTCTCCTCTGTGCTGTAAGAGTATTCCACATCTGACTGAATTATTGCCTAGCTGTTAGTCTTTTGGCTGCCGTTCCTATTTGTGCTACAAAAAGACATGAGATTTGCATTACACTCATTTCAGGCGCTTGCCAAAATATTTCACATTAGTTTCAGCTGGATGTGTGAATTATTGTTCAAATTTGATGAGCTTAGTAATGCAAATAAAGGTCACATCAGAATTTCCAGATGTGCCTGTGTCAATGGACGTGAGCGCATTTGGAAAACAAGGATACCATTCAAACGGCAATGTGTTATGATTCTGTCATACTAAACTCATCCGTCAAAGTGCATGTTTTTAAACGGCCAGCGAGAGAGGCCGGGATTTGAATTGGAATAGCCTCTGTCAAAACGTAGTTTATCCCTTGTGTTTACAACCCACAAAAAAAAGGTCATTGATATAAAAAAAGCAAAACACTCGAACCTGCTCAGAGCGGGGCCTTTTCTTTATCTCACCCCAGCATTCCAGCAGCGCTTGAGGGTGTAGCAGGCAGCAAACTAGCAAGCAAGACACAGAGAGGGAAGAGAGGGAGGCAGGCATAAAATCTGCATGCTGGAAGAAACAAGATGGACATAAAAGATGGACTAAATTGCAGAGAGGCCTTTTCTTGTCAAAGGCTAATGGAAACATTTCCACACAACACAGAGAGGGGAATGGAGGCTCCATTATCACAGCCGAGCAGACGGAGCTGGCAGCCATTCCAGAGAAGCGCTGAGATGTGCACACTGGCCCGGCTTAGCGCCCTCAGCCAGCCCCTCAGGCCTCCACCTGAATAATCTGTGTCAACAGGTTCCAAAATGCCCAGAAGAATCACATAAACAGAGACAGAGAAAAACACTTACAAAATAATTGTCTCTACGTATTGTTTTTGTCCCCCCCTCCTTATTTTTGTCTTCACTTGAACCTTCTAATTAAGTAACAGCAGCCCCCCCAAACCCTAAGATTTCTGTTGTACCTTGAGGACTGTGTTGTTTGCTGCAGGAGTCTGTAGCAACTTTCTATTGTAGAATTAATCTTCTCAGAGTTTGCAGAAATATTGCCTTCAAAAAAGATGGAAGAAAAAACAAATGAAGTGACAATAGTTTTTCAGAAGACTATCTATTTCAAAACCAACTAACTTACAATTGCCCAACTTGCCCCCCAAAGCCCAGCAAAAGCTGTTTAGTGTTATATATTTCTTCCCCCGTGTTTATTCTCTCACCCAAACCCATGTCTCACGAGGCCCATGAGAGATTGATTTGGTGGTAGCATTTTCACTGACAATTCCTCAAGGCAGGGGGGCATTTGCGTGCTCCCTGTCACCCTACATGCCCCAAGGACAGCACCAAGCCTCACAGTCTGCTCGGGCCAAATCTGGATTTGTCGGTTACTGATAAGTAAACACACACACACATAAAAAAAAAGAAAAAACTGGAGATAAAAGCAGACGATGAAGGACAGGATGACTTTTCAAATCTCTGGCTGCCATTTCATGATGTCAGAAACCACCACATCGTTTTTGCCGATTGAACTGGATGCAGTTTAAAAAGACAAAAAACCAGCAGATTATATAGGACTCGGTAATCAAAAACAATCTGCATGCAAAATGGTAAACAACCAAGTTGAATAAGAGAGATGGAGGAGAAGCCAATCTGATGACTTGTTCATCATCTGCCTGTCTTCCACTGGAAGTCATCCATTTATAATAAGCCAAGCTGATAAATGTTTTAATAAACTTATTGCATAATTCATTTTTGGCAGGCCTAGTTTTAATTGACTTATCGCAGAATTGTACTGAAGATCAAAAGCCTGATTAAAGCAATGTATATATTAGTGCCCTGTGGTTTTCCCCCAACGCCATGTTTCAAAAAACATCAGAGAAGAAGTGTGTTGTGAAATGTGATCAATTATTCACCAAAATAATTAATTAAGTGATTGATTAGTGGATTACTTTTGACAATGTTGATGTCAGAAATACTTTATGTTGACTTGGTAATGCACAGCAGAAAACCTGAAGATTCAGAACATTTAACATGCTGTTAGTTTTCACACAATCTTTAGCAAATGACTTCAGTTTGAGCTAAACAGGGGTGCTTTCTAAATGGCTTGTCTTCCAAAAATGTAATTCCCCTATTCTTTTAAGAAGCCGCAAAGTTGACAGATAAGACAGCATTCACACATCACGGCTATTTGACACCTAATTACACAGCTCTTAATAAGGGGTTCTCTCTGTGTGTGCCCTGAGTTCACACTGTCTCACAGCTATAATTATCTCGTCTCAGTATTTGACAGTGTATTGTTTAACCTACATACAGTGGGGATTCCATGTGCCTTCTGCCAGCTTTTGTAGGAACTCGTAGCTGTGCTTTTCTTATTAATCTTACAAAAGACCTGACATTACATCATAGGTTCAGATTTAACAGCTTTTGTTTGTGTCTAACATGACACTTTGTCCTGAACCCATTTGGAATCATTCATTCAAGTGTTTGTGCAGCTAAGTGCAGCAGTATATTACAGATATTTGGTGGAGAATATTTTAGGGTGAGGCAGTGTCAAGATACATTTTAATATTTGAAATATACATCTGAGATTTTATTTTGTTATATCCTTGAAGAGATAAATGATATTTAAGGCCCAGTGAATGCTACAAAACATGTCAAAATATGACTGTTTTAATAAAATACCGTGATGAGGTGAATCCAGGCAAACAGGATAATTGCTTCATGACTCCTTATTGAATCTATACCAATTACAGAAGTGGACATGTGGATGAAGAGAAGCGGAGGTGTTAGAGAGAGATATTTAAGCGAAGAGACAGCTGAGATGCTAATTGCTTCACAAGGGGCTGCAACTCTGATTCAGAACATTACAAATGATTGGTCAGTTCTTTTCATTAAAATCAAATGTTTTCATCTCCTACAACACTGTGAACATGGAAAGCGTAGCAATCATGGTCTGTCTATAATTGTAGAAAACCTTTCTCCACTTTCTAAAGTAGAGACAATATATCCCAGATAGGGGCGCTGGTAACGCCATTTAGAGCCAGTCTGTGCAGTAGTGATTCGTGTAGTGGAGCCGCAGGATTGAGGTCTTGTCCATACCGTTGTCTGACCAATCAGGACTCTATCACAGCTATAATCTTACTGTCTTCCAATAATTAATACCTGATCATACATCAACATAATGACAATAACCTAAAATGACAGAAACCATGTTTGAGAAAAATGTATTTGATGTATAATTTTTACATATCGCATTCGCTTCATGGAGGGGGCGGGATTATGACCTATGAAGTTGGCCACCAGGGGGCAGTTGAGATATTTTTGATTCACTTTTGGAGGACTGTCACACTCTTTGTTTATATATACTCTATATACTAAAAACTTATGATCAAGCAGCAGCTTCCAAGCATGAAGGATGAAACCAATCAGGAATGACCTCAGACCTGTATTCTATCTAATGGCCAGCAGGGGGCGACTCCATTGGTTACAAAAGAAGTCTGTCGGTATGAAGTTAGTAGGAAGATAACCCTACTTCTCACCTGAATTACGACCTCAGTTAATATTTTCTTACAAGTTTATGGTCTCTTCAGTACCGCATGATGTTCAATTATGGTCCCATGTAGAGCAAGATAGACAATAAAGCATAATATCCATTAGGGCGGGGTGGCCCTGTGATTGACAGGTTGCTACCACAATGTGCTGTAAGTTTTCTTTTTATGAACTTTTATTCTTTTACTGTATGTTTTTAGTTCACCAGAGTAACCAATGTATTTTCTGAGTAATGGAAAGTAGACTAAAGTGACAAGAAATGTAAAGCTTTGTTGTTGTTGTATAATTTGTTTGTTTGTACACTGTAACTTATGTGTGTGTTTATTCTTTCAATTGTAGTAATCAGACCTTCTGCAGAATGAGGTTAGTTTACAACTATGAAACACAACTGTTAATCCATGCTTGATAGCTGCATTAATGTACATCGCTTTGGCTTTTCTGTTGACATCTGGCTTTCTTTCTCTACACCTGCACACAACATATACAGTGTGACACATCAAAGTGTGGGTTTCACCATCAAAGAGCAGTAAGAGTGCCACTTCTCCATGTCAGTGTTTGAGAAGCTATTATACAACTTGTGTTTATCATTGAGTTATAGCATTACCATTAAACACAATAACAAGTATATCAGATCTGAACTCTCACTCCTGTCTTATCCCAACACTCCCTGCTTATCTTTAATAAATATCAGAGAGAGGTCATTCCTGGGCCACTCGACTCTGGCTCACAGCTTGCCAACAGTCTATTCTGTTCTGTTCAGGTCCGTGTGTACATAATAGACCAATATAATAGCATTACAGTATGGACAATCAGGATGAAAAAAATATCGAGATTGTAAGCATATATGTAGAATATGCATCGTTGAGGAGCATCTAGAACTGTAAAGAGGACATACTACACAAATACTCAAGAGGCCAAGCTCAGGCACACCATTCACACAGATAGGAGAAAGGAAACAAGCACCTAGAGGGAGGCGCATGGACAGCATCCACACAAGAGATACCGACAGGAATATGGTGGAATCTCTTGGAGGACTAAGATTCAGATTCAAATCATCTGGAATGAGGTGCCAACAGCCAGGGGGAGAGAGGTCCCAGGCTCTCTGAACACCTGTAACATGCTGAGTGCTAAGTCTGGAATCAAACTTGACATAAACACCTATAGTCCAAGATAAAGTACCGGTGAAGGCCGTCCACTTTCAGCAAGACCAGTTATCAACACAACCATTTTCTGCAGCAGTTCAATGAAGTAAGCTGACTTCACATTTCACTATCACCACTGACGGGTAAGGGAACAGGTATCATCCATTCCAACTCAACTTTCTAGCAACTTAGTTTTGTGATTTCTGCAGTTTCATCTACATTTTTACCATAATTTCTGTGGCTTTTGTTGCCTTTTTTTTTTATACATAACTTCCATTTTTTATGTAACTTTCATGGATCACATCACCCTTGTAACAACTTCACTTACAAAATTTACGTACATTTATTTACTTTTTAAACTGTCTTTTATAGTGCCTAGGTCTCTGGTTTTGTAGTCTAAATTCACACAAACTGCAGCCTTTTTTTACAACTTTGTGCCATACATGTATATGCATCATTATGGGTGGTATTGCCAGAAGCCTATTCTGTCATTTAGGTTGGAGATCTTGTTAGTCCCTGGATTGATAAAAAAAACAGTGGCTGGCGCTAATGATCTAAAAAATGTGTGTAATGTCCCCTTTAAGGGAGCAGTTGAAGAGGAGGCATGCAGGCCAACAGGACTTCCAATGCGAGGGTTGAAAACTGGTTTGAAGTAAGGAGTGGTGACTCAAGACCAGACTACACAACTGGTCTTAACACAGAGAGAGTAAGAGTGTATATAGGTAGAATATTAAAGTGATTAAAACAGAAAATCAAGGAGGGAGAAAGAGTAGACACCGGGTTGGTGATGTCATGGAAATCACTACGTACATCAGGTTGCAGCATTTCAGCTTTGAAGCATTAAAGGGAAGATAACAAAATGTTTCCCTTTACCTCTTCCAGTGGCCTGATCTTTTGAAATATTTCAGGTTATTATGACATTAATACAATAAATAAAAATCTTTTGTCACATTCTAGGCTCAGCTCAGCCTTTTCTTGCCATGCAGCTTGCATATTACACTGTTTTTGCCAATGAATATTGCTAGCTCCAAGTCCTGTTACAGCATAAGTGACACAAGGCTTGTTTAATTTGAAATAATGATTTGACCTTCCCCCAACAAAAGACACATATGTGCTGAGGGGTGGATAGCTAAATAGTGAGGAGAGAGTGAAATTTCCTCTTTTGTCACTTGCAGCTAGTAATTGCCATGTAATGAAGTTAATGTTTTGTGGAATTTACAACCTTGTATTTATGGTCATGGTCTCTCTATTCGTTATTTCAGTTTCCTCCTCTTGTGTCTTGTACATTGTATTTTAACTTGGCATTCTTTTGTTCTCCCAAAGCACAAAGGAGACAATATATGAGGGGTCATTAATTTCCTTTCTCTTTGTCTGTTTTGTTTTCATCCTTTTTTCTGGCGTACTCTTTGTCCTCACTCCCTCTTAAAGCAGCAGCGTACTGGAAACAAGACTAACCTTGCACAAATCCAGCTGTCAAACATGACACACAAACCGTTTATAGTGTATACTTATATAGTGACTTGAGATCTCTTCAAGTGATGACACTCTACACCAGAGGAATTAGTCCTGCACAGATAAACTAAAGATAAGAGAAATCACTGGTGTTTTTATTTACAGTCCCTGCTCGCAGGCTCAAATGACTGCACAAAAACTCTCAAAACTTCAGCAAGTCCACTGAACTATATTTAGTTCAAAGTGCGCAAAAAAAAAAGAGGAAACATGATGTGAACAACAAAATAACCCACAATGTCGAAAGTGCAGCGTGATAAATGCAACTATTGGCTCCAAATCAGACATTTTTTTTATGAGAAGAACCTGATTTTATTTATTTTATCTTGTCTTCCTTTTTTTCACATGCCTGTCTCTTTCTCTCTCCGGTCTCACTTTCTCGCTCCTTTCCTTACCCAACAACTTTTTTCCTCAGTGGTAAGATGAGAGTGTCAACTTTAAGCCCCAACCATAAACCCACCAGTGCCAAGTAAACTGAGAGTAGCAACTGCTGCAACAACAAACAAACATGACTCAGCCCATAACACTCACTGGGTACAGACTCACACTCACATCCCCACCTACACATGCACACAAATCAAATACAACCTCGTACTGTATGATAATCCAATCATGGTTAGATTTTTTTTTTTATTCAAATCAACCCTATCCCCCTTATACAATGTGGATGTACTATAAATACATTACGTTATTTTAATAGTTCAGTGTTTGGTTGATGACATAGGGAGGAAAAGATTAAGGAAATATAAGTCTGTTGGTCTGTATAATTGCTGGAATGAAAACAAATCAGATTAAAATATCCAGGTACTTGTGAGCAATTTGGGAATTCTGCACATACATCACTTTAGGAAATCATTCTGTCTCTTTCTCACACACACACAAACACAAATGTGCACACACACACACACACACAGCGAGAGTCTCCTGGTGTATTGTTCTGACCTCAGGCCATCCTTCTTACACTGCAGCTGACCTTTCAGTGCTGAAAGGAAAAACAGCCTGTGCCCTGCATGGCTCACACTACAACCTGCACAACACACACATGCATTTGCACACAAAATGCATACACACTTACCTCTACTCATGCACCAATTTCCAAACACACTGAGGCACACATGTACACACAGGAGCACTGACTAAAAGGCTACCGCTGGGGCCAAGAGGTCACCGGGGGTGAAATCGATGGCTGTAAAACCAAAGGTGATAAATTATTGGGTCCAGGGCCTTCAGACAAATTGCAAGACAGGAAAAATTGAAAGGAACAAAACTAGTTTCATCCCTCTCCCCTGTGCTCTATCTTTTGTTTTTCTTATCGTAAATCTTAATACAGTTTCATTTGTGCGTGCAGGAACTGGAGTTACTGCAAGATACCAAAGCGTCTGTTAAGCGGAGCGGCAAATTCCATCCAAATATTAATAGCCGCCTTTGTTTTGTTTTTCTCCCTATGAGATGAGAATACAATAGATTAGAATGAACTGTTTGTGCTTTTATGCCAGGTTTTGTTATTGTTTAGATGCAATTAAGATGATAATCGCTAATCAATTTGTGCGATTTGAGAAGCTTTCCACACCGACTTCCGATGAAACTGGAGATCCCCCCTCTCTCAGTGTGTGTGTGTGTGTGTATATAGATCTCTCTGAGCCATGGGTGAGCTTAGTTGTGGTCAGAGAGTTATCCCATAATGAAGACTGGCTTTCCTGTATGTCAAAACCTTTCACCTACAAACAGACACTCGTACATCTCTATTTTCCTGTCTTCCTTGCACTCTGCCTCATTTCATTCTCGCTCATTTTGTTTTTCATTTTCTCCACCACTCTTTTCTTTCTCTCCCTCTTTACAGGCAGTTCAAGAAAAAAAAACTGCTGCCGTCTCTGCCTCTCTCTTCTCCACAGCAGATAACTAACTGGCTTCCTCACTCAAACAAACTGCTTGATAATGGAATCATCTCTATTCAATTAGTGGTCTAACAGTCTTCTGTCTCGGCAGCCCGGAACACACATGCACACACACAGACACACACACACACACATTCACACATGCTCCCCAGCCTTTTCTCTCGCCTGGCTTTAATGCAGCCAGACACCAGTAATGTTGATGATGGCAGTAGATGCTGATTGCTCCTCTTTCCTTTCCTCTTACTCTCTCTCTGCCATTAATCAGTGGTGAAGGAGAGAGAGACAGAGAGACTGTGCAGAACAGAGGGAGAGAGAGGAAGCAAAAAAAAAGAGCGAGAAAGGGAGAGAGTTTGGTCGGTCAGCCGCACCGGAGTGAGTAATTAACTGGCATTAACTCATTAAACTGTCCCAGATGTGGCCATGAATATCTGAGTGGTGGGGAGACACAGAAGAGGAGAGAGAGAGAGAGAGAGAGAGAGA
>CAFUXE010000089.1:384742-407242 GCA_903364295.1 Serranus cabrilla
TAGATGCCATCTTTTGGAGTGTGTGTGTGTGTGTATGTGTGTGTGTGCAATCATGCATGCAAGAGTTCGTAAAGTGTGCATGCTTTTGCTGCAAGCTAGTTTGTTTGTGTGTATGTGTGCATGCATTATTGTGTATGCAGGCTTAAATGTGCCTGTGTGTCGTTTGGCTACCAGCGAGCCTGCATGAGCGTGTGCCTGCATGTGCGCCTGTACCTTTTGTGTGTTTGACGGCGTCTTATTAAAGTGTCATTTAGACAGACACTTCTCAGAGTCTGGCCCCAGGCAGCCTGATAGATTGTAATCATGGACTAAATTACTACTTTCCCAAGCTGTAATCACAGGCTATGTGTGTGTGTGCTTGTGTGTGTGTTTGTGTGAGGCAGACAGAGAAGCTCATCATTGTTTGGCATGTGTCTGTTATGATTCAGGTGAATGTAACAATCTGCCTGATTGATTTAGCACTCACTTTGTAACTCATCTGCGCCCCCACGCAGCCTCCGCTCTCGCAGGATTATACTCGACATCTTACGAGCTTTCTGTTCGCTCACAAGTAGGAAAGCATTTAAGGTATTGCTCTTATTTTAAAAAAAAAATGTTTGTTTTATCATTATGTCAGTGGTTTTTTGTAATAACATCATAAGCTACCTGAATAAAAGGAAGATTATTGTGCTTTCTTTGTTTTTGCCACTTTTACCACCCACTTGAGATCATACTCTGCCAAAGACCACACTCAAGAGAACATTTAAAGAAAAAAGGAAATAGCAATGTTTGGATTTGTGCGGGTGCAGGTGTTAAACTTAAGTTTACACTGGATGCGTAATTCTTACACTTATCATGGGGTTTATCATTCATCAAAGAGGGCAAAGAGCAGTCTCTGCTTTCTAAAAAACTCCACTCCTTTGATGTGACAGTGACGACGGCACTGTCTGGCACTCAGCCTTGTTGAACTGTGACTTGAAACTGCTCAAGGTCTCTATCTCTGTCGAGCTTCCATCACTTGACTATTTAAAGATACCAAGGAGGACTGAGGACACACACACACACACACAGGACAATTACGAGCATGCACATGCACACACATACGCAGAGCTGCCACACACCACTTGCCCTTTAGCAAAGCACACGATGACGAGAACTATCTTTCCTTTTAACCTTCTCGCCCCGGCTCTTATGCGGTTATCGCTTCCCTCTCAGACTTCACCCAAATTATGTCTCTTCACAGCTCGGCCACTCTGAGCACGGATGTCAGGCTGAAGGAAAGGAGCCAAATGAACCAACAGGAGACGTCATGTTGTATTTCTGAGTTGTGACTCATGGCAATTAAGATCACAAGCCTGAGTAATGAGTTGCTAAGGAAATAAAATGGGATATTAAAGATGCCTGCTATTAGTAAACTGATAGTTTTGTATTACGCTGAACACTTTGGGATTTATTACTCTTGCGTGTAATGTAGCCTACTGTTAAGCTGTAATGCTTGAGGATGACATAGTACCTTATTTGAAGTATTACTGATGAGCAAACGCATTAACACACACACATTCGCTGCCCCACCCCGTGCTTTAAAACCTACAGTATTTAATTTCCTCTGGCCTTGTCTATTTGGCCAGCGAGGTGGTAACTTGATTGGTCAGCTGTGTGCCTTTCCTGTCTGATGATTGGATTTGGTTCT
Organism: Serranus cabrilla; assembly: GCA_903364295.1. Taxonomy (NCBI): domain Eukaryota; kingdom Metazoa; phylum Chordata; class Actinopteri; order Perciformes; family Serranidae; genus Serranus; species Serranus cabrilla. The sequence goes on from CAFUXE010000089.1 coordinate 386,412, forward strand.
CATGTGTCCGGAGCACACCCCGGCACACCGGGATGAAGCAGATTAACTAGATTTTCTGTTTTTCTATGCTCTCTCTTTCTCTCTCCATCCCTGGCACTGTTATTGGAAGAAAGTGATAATTCCCCTGCACTTCAAACACAGCCCCCTAACTAAGACTCTGCTTAAGTCTCCTCCAAGGAAAAGCTGCCTGCCTGCGCACAGATGTCTCTGATTAAATTGTATCTCAGAGAGAGAAAAAGAGAGAGTCCTCCTTACAGCTCTCCCCCTCCTTCATGCTCCCTCTCTCTCTCTCTCTCCCTCTCTCATCCCTCCTCATGTCTCTCTATCTGTCTCTCTGTTAGCTTGCTCAACTGGCTGTTGCCAAAAGAGCCTTGGGCGACGAATAAATTGCTTTGGTTTCAGCAGACAGAGAAGTTGGCCGAGACAAGCTGAATCAGTGCATTAGATGCGAAGGCCCCCTCATAGACTGGAAGTTAGCCTTTAGCGCAATCATTGACCGTGAGTGATGATTATGTCTAATTGAAGGAGACTTTCGCTACCTGTAACACAGCTGGGGGGCCTTGAGCATATTGGACAGAGGAAAACAGGCAGGGAGAAAAGAACAGTGTGTGTTACAGGAGATGGTGGAGGGAAGGAGATAGGTTACAGAGGATGGAGGGAGATAGGCGTGGGAAGGGGAGGAATAAAGGAATGGTGGGAGATGGATGAAAGACAAAGAAATAGCTGGGAATGAGAAAAATATATTATTTTGATAAACTACTAAGATACAAACATTGTCTAATGGTTGTATTGCTAAATAAAAGTTCTAGTGGCCCACTATTGAGGCATAACCAGTGCTTTTCTTTCATGTAAGGCCTTCGGATGTTTGGCTTTCAACATTTGGGTAGTTGAACAAATTTGGTTTCTAAATATACATCCGCTAAAAATCTGCTCTTAACAAGGAAAATGCATGCAAAAATTAGCACTAACCAAGTGATTTCCAGCCCATCTCATAGCCTTTCAAATCACTCCCATAAAAACAGAACATTCCAATGTGGACTGGACCAGTGTTCAATATACAATATTCAAAAGCTTCCAAGCAATTTAGAGGAAAAAAATCAATATGCTCATTGTGCATCAGTGGGAAAAAAAAACACATTCTCTCCAAATTTGAACACTGGAAATAATAGGATATCGTGCCATTTTCTTCAGGCTTCATTACAGCCAGTGTGCCAGTGTTTTGTGCGTATGTGCATGAGAGCTTGTGCACATGAAATCGCCATCTTTTGTTTGTGTGTGTATAAGATGTGTGTAGGTGAGTGTCGATACATGCATGCTTGTGTTTGCTTGCAGGCCCCTGTGTGTGTGTGTGTGCGTCTCTGTGTGTGTGCAGGAATGAACGCTCGAGCTGAGNNCCAAAGACAAAAACAGCCACATTTCCCCCCCCTCCTCCTCCCCCTCCCACCATTTCCACATGGCACTGGGTTCCCTGGCATGAACGGTGGCCACGGGAGTCGCTTCAGATCATCTAGGAGGGTATTGGATGGCCGTGGCTGCCTTTTGCAATAACCTGGCAAGGTCCAAATTCATTAGGGTAAAATTTGGCCCTGGCTGCAGCACTGTAGTGCCCACAGCATTTGGCCCTGCCGCCCTGTGCTGCGCTAGGCCGAGCGGCGGAGCGTTTTTGCTGGATCCAGAGAGAGCCATTAGCGGCTGCTTGTGATGATGGTTATGCTCCCCAGTGTCACACACAGATAGTTGCCTTTGAATGATTTGAGCGATTACCCTTTTCACACAAGCTATGCAATAATGGGTTAGGTGAGAGAGCGGAGAGGAAAGCGAGTGGGCGGAGGGAGGGTAGAAAGAGAGTCATGGAGGGAAGAGAGAGGACAGATTCAGATGAAAAAGGGTTCATGTCTCATTTTAAATCATAGAGTAATCATTGTTTGAAATTCTGTGAAGTGAATTTATCTTAACGTTGTCCTCCCATTCAAAGTGCTCTGTGGGAATATCATCAAATACAGACTTGTGACTATACAAAAAGCAATTTCTGAAATAAAGCTAAATGCAAACTTACATGTGACAAAATAAGACTATTTAGAGTGAATTGCTCTTGGAATATATATATATGAAGAAATAATTCATATTTATTATGTGCTTTTTGCTTCTCATGTGCTTCCAGAGAAAGAAAATAAAAGTGACATAGGTTGTGGAACTAAGTACAGTTACTCAAGTATTGTGCTTAAGTACAAATTTAAGGAACTTGTACACTCCTCTATAGTATTTTAGTATTTTTATGCAACATTATATTTCAACCATATCTCAGTTCAAAACAGTATGCTGATCTCATGAAGGGGTTCATATGTTTTACTATGATTAAACTTTCCTGCATATCCTACAAAGTGAACATGTGACGAGCGCTATTATCAACACGCTGCTGACGTGATCAGAACACACTGTTAGCAAGTGATGGCAACAGTTGTATACTACGTCACAATCACTGTGTTATACGTGCATGTACAGTAAAAAAGTTCTGTTTAGACACCAAAACCACTTTTATAAGATGAGAAAAAAAGGTCAAAACAACCGAATGACACTTTCAAAATACTACTTCCAGACATAACTTCCGACGATGGAATAGACACGCTGGTTTGACCCATCCACCACCTCCGCCTTCCACCAGACAGGCAACTTATGTGGCTTTAATGTGGGAAATGAATTACTTTTAGAGAGACTTCAAAACCCTTCATGAGCACAGTCCACTCAACTTTTTCTGACAGCTTTAGTTACTTTACAGATCCATTTTTCATTACCTTCCTGTCCAGGGGAAACTAAAGTTTTAAAAAAATTAAGTTTTCCTTCATGTGTTAAGAAAATTCATCCGATATCCTGCTTCTACTAAATCTGAATAAACTATTCAAAAACCCCTTTTAGATCAACTTTAAAATGCATCATCACCAAGCTGAAACCTTCTCATGAAACCATAAAAATGGACTTTTTAGAGATGCATGGTTCTCACATAACAGCAACTTTGCAAACATATGTTTTCCTTATAGAATATGAAGAATGCTCTATAAAGGAGTTGTAATTAGCAGAACCTTTGACATCTACTGCAGCAAAATACAACACACTCATTAATGCAACAGTCAAATTAGTCCAAAATGCTGACAGGCAACATTTTATTGCGCAATGACACATTTTACTTTTCATGCTTCAAATACAATTTACTCGTACTCTTACTTTAATAAGGTTTGGATTGCAAGACTTTTCAATATACAGCATAGTACTGTGTATCAATGCTGTGTAAACTGATCTATAAAATGCATTTTTAACAAACTCCTCATAGTATTAACTACATTCCACCTAACCATTCACTCAAGCATCCTGCAACCACCCATCGCAGCAGAGCTGCTTGGGTCCTATTGCTGACTTCAGAGAGCAAAGTTGAATCAATACTTTGGCAGAGAAAGCAAACAGAAGTGAGGTGCTGACGAGAAGCAGCCCTCCAATCAGAAACCACGCTGTGCAGTTTTTGTGCTTCTTTCAGGTTTTGCTCCTCTGGGGTCGCTTGCTCAGTTGAAGATAACATTGGTGTGATCTGAAACGTACAGACTCTGCTTTAATCTTTCTGTCTGCCTTACAATGGGAAGTATAGTCTTAGTTTGTTACTGTTGTCTTTGTCTTTGTTTCACACCTGACACCTTTGTTTTTTGCCTGTTTTTGCCTCTGACGGTTTTACCTACATACTCCTTGTTGTTAAGAAATGTGTTTACATGACTGAGTTGTTCACTTTTTCACAGCCTCTTAGTGCTCACAGCAGAAAACTAGAGGTTTTGATACACACTTTTTGTACTATAAGCCTGGCATAGCTTCAACTTCTGAATCGAGCCGTGGAATGATTGAAGTGTTCTTGTTCCAACATGCAATTATGCCGTTAAAACTCTAAACTCCTCTCAGCAAAGTTTTCAGATTGCATACAATTTGTTGAATGACTGTAAGCTTGTCAGTTAAATGCATTGAAGCTAAGTGAATTAAACTGGAAAATTAAGTTAACTATAGTAGATTCTTCTGTGTTGTTAATCAAAGTTAAATATATATGTGACTCTAGTAAAGATGGACTTCCTGGACATTACGTGTAGTATTTCCATTCAGAATTTATATCTACTCAATTTAACAGTCAGGTTTCACACAACAAAGAGCAGGAAACTTATGCAGCTATAATGCACAAGAGATGTGCTGGTGCATAGATCCTGCACACACTGCTTTCCTGATATGGATTTTTAGTTGTGTATGTTTAAATGTTGCATTGTTTTTACTGTATTTCCTGATAAAACAGCCTAATTTTCTCTACAAGAATCATTAAAGATGCATCTCATCTATTTTACATTAGGGTTTACAATGGGAACAGTGTGTGTGGCACTGGTGCGTGATTATAGATGCATGGGTACCACAGTAATAAGGTAACAGGTTAACAGCGACACACTGCAGCATACAGTATGTAAGTAGACGTGACATAAAAACACACACACACACAACTACAAATGACTATTACATGTGTCTATGCTCTGAACGCCAACAAACACATGCCACTCTCCCATCACACACACACACACACACACACACACACAAACATTGAGAGCCCTCAGACAAACAGCTGGCGCAGAGCTCCAGATGGACAACAGCTCACAGTGTTAACTGAATTATAGATTTCATAACACAGGATGCCTATACAACTGTACGAGAGTAAGATGAGCTGATCAAGCCAAGCATGCACAACAGTACGTGTCAGTATGTGCCAGGCTGTGTGTATCCTGTCTGCACAGGCCTGGAAAAAAAAAACCCATGTGTGGGTTCACATGCATCTGTGTGCACATTTATGTGTGAGTATGTGCTAACACAATCCCATTCTGCTGTACAGTGGAGCAGCGCCATAAACAGGGGGCACCTCTCCTATTTGATAACAGATAGGCTCCCGTAGGATCGGCCATTATTCCTTTGCATTTCGCAGAGCAAATGAACTTGACAGATGGCTGTGTCACCCAAACCCTTGACTACCAACCTGATTATGCAGAAAACAATACAATAGAATAGAGCAGGGGAATCATTACCGGAGGTAGGGATTGCGAGTTCGAGAGCACACCCCAACACCGCACCCACAGTCGAGGACAATGCAGCGCAGCCCAACAAAATTACACTTGTGAAATTGAACAGCAAGAATGAGTTTAACATAAACTGGGTTACGGTCAGGCAATCTGTCATCAGGCTAAAGCCATTGTCTAGGGCTGCTTGCATGGTATATGAACTCATCCGTCATCTCTGGCTCTATTAATGGCTGCAGCTCAGGTTTTAAACTGTAGAGGTTTACTGGCTCGGGCAAGACTCCCCTGCTGCCTGTATATGCTTTATGAGGAATGTGTCATTTTGTGTATTGGATGTGTATGTGTGTTAATAAGTGGTGTTTGGTGAGGCTTTTGCTCAGAGAAATATGGTGAGCGTTTGTCTGTATATGTTTAAAGTATTGAAAAAAATAGATGCATAAACAAAAACACCCTTTTGCACTTTGACCACCATTCCTTGTGCATTATCTTCTTCCTCTACAGTATCTGAGTTTAAGGGTCATTGAGTTTTCTTCTTCTCTTACTGAACATGGACTTTAGAAGAAGTCAAAATATGACACTCAATTAAAAAGCAGTCTTATCAACACAGAAGGATTTCTGAAAAACTAGAGGAAAAGTTTGCGTCAACCCAGCCAACATGTAACCTTCTCAGGCAGGTGGATGCTGCACTCTCAGAAACACACTATAGAACATATGGCGCTGCCGCTGGACTTCAGAGAATAGCCACTACAAGGATGCTTTTCATTTCACCCCGACATCATGAGTCACATCTGGATGTGGATCTTTTCACATTAACGCTGCCCACATCCACTGTCCACTGAGGTCCTTTCTACAACTACATCTGTTCCCCAGCATGTATCAATTTACACTGGTCACTGTAACCCATTTTAACATCATGCTGTCATGCCACTACCAAGGAAATTACAGTTATTATACAGAGCTCTGTTTGCAGGAATGCCAGTTGTACCTCTGGTTGTACAGGTGCAAGGCTCACAATGACAAGTCGCCCTGCTGTTTCATTTGGCACTAAAGACCTTGTCCATAAGTTTATAGCAATGAATGGGCTCATGACTGTAGGGCGCCATTAGAAGGCTTTGCATATGTCTATTGAACCTGCCGTTAAAATATGTAACCATTTAACATGCATTAAAGTGTGCAAGTAAATAACTCATTATGCACTTTATATTTGCATCTATATAGTAGAACCTGAGATACCCTATTTTATTATAAGCCTGTAAGTAAAATAATTGTTATTACTTTATGCATTTTTCATTGATATTTTTTGTTTGGTTTATTTTCTCTTGCATAAAAAATTATGATTGCATTTAACAATTTTCTATAGTAGGTTACATTTTCATAATCAAATGCCTAAAAACAACTAGACCTAAGTATATTTTGCTGACTTGTGTATTTACATTATCCCAGATGTTTTTTTTAACAATGTTTCAACCCAGAGAAAAACATCAGTTTTAATCAAGGACATTGTCTTTGTCATGTGGTCACATCACCTGTCATTGGCATCATATCCCCTTTGCACATGCATCAGTGTTGGGTTGTTTGCCAGAAGTTGTCATGAATTTACATTTTATGCAGTTTTACAACATATTTTTACAAAACAAATAGATCTTGGTCGATTTGTACTTACGGATCCTAAGTAAACCTTAGCAGCAGCAAGGCTCCAGTCCCCGCCAAAGTGCTGAATAGCGTCAGAGAAACACGAAAATGCTTCATTAAGTGATTTTAACTGGTTAAAAAAAACTTTCTGAACAGTGATATCTGAAGGAATCCAAACCAGGAGAAACTGACTGCAATGACGGCTTTGCTCCTTCTTTTCTTATTGGTTTGACTGAGCGACCCCTTCCAGCTGAAAGTTACATATTGCACATTTAAATATTACTTCAAACCCCAACTGACAGTTGCCAGTTCAGGCTACTGAAATATGAGCATGTTATATCTTAGGAGCTGCAGTTTTCTCTCTAAAGCAACACAAATATTGTCGTGCAAATGCAAAAACACATACCTGCTGTCCAATGAGCTTTTGCCCTTACCCTGAGGCAATTTTGACCTCATCCCCACCACTTGCATAAACACAGAGTCCAAACGAGGCCGCATTGCACACATTCTCTCAGTCCAGGGTGTGTGAGTTTCATTAAGTCTGTGTTTGAATAGGCAAAATAGACTTTCTCCATCACTCAAAACATTAAGCTGTTAAGATAACAAAATGAGGTGAATGTGCCTCTTCTTTCTCACTGTAACATGAACTTTGCCAGTGTAGTGGCGAGAGTGTGCTTTACTACTTCAACCTCATATCCTGAAGTTGGCGGTTGGGTCAAAGTATTTGCGAAGCACACAGAGTAAACAAAACTTAACAGGCTCCGAATGCCATAAATAAGAAGCCTCGATTCCGAGGTAGAAAGTTTGTTCAAGCTGTACCGTTTCCCTTCCCTTCAACGATGGTGTGTTTCCCTCACCATGCTGTTGACAGTGTGTCACGCTGCGTTGCCAACTCACAAAGCAAACCAACAGTGGCCTTGCATCAGTTTAGCACCCCGGTGTTAGGTATGTACACACAGCAAGTCAAATCAAAGACCTTGTTTGTGCTTCAGCACAGTGCAGGTTTTCAGTGGGGAGAAATAAACCTTAAATAGGAAATCTCACACTGTCTTGTAAGTGGGCTAAAGGCGGTGAGAGGAGGTGAGCAAGTAAGGAGTGAGGGGAAAGGGAAAAAAACAGTGTCTTTAAATGACTTCGATCTCTGGTGTGATGAATCACAGAGTTGCAAATCCCTTTTTAGCTAATTGCTACCAGCATGTGAGATTTCTCCCCTACTCCTCCTCCATGTTCAATATCAATTTTCAGGGCCGGCAGAGAGAGATAGCCCTGGTCTGTTCCCCTGAGTCTCGCCAGTGGCCTCGCTGATAAAAACTGCACTAACAGCACTTAGCCATTTCAGAGACTAGGGGAAACAGACATACACACACACATACACACACAGACTCTCTTATTCACAGCTGTGTGCGGTAATGAAGGAGAAAAGATGGGCCAATCGAAGTGAAACAGGGAACAGGCTGGTGTCATCTGCTCTGTGACCTTCTGAGAAGACTGTGTGTGTATACGTGTGTATGTGTGTGTGTGCTCTCCTCAAGAAGTCTGGAGGTCAGACCTGTGCTCACTGAAGGGAATTAACATTTGTCTGCTTCGCTAAGGACAGGCTGTCCCCCATGGAGAATGCAGGAACTGTGCGCAGATTGGTGAGCTTTAGCCTGTTTTCATTTATGTGGACTTAATGGTCATGCAGTCCCATTTTGTGCCACGCAATTAGTTAAAGCATACTGTACATTGCATTTTTATGCAAACGGAAACTGCTGCATATGGAAATTAGATTGTTACTGTTAGGAGGTTTTATTCTAATTGTGAAAAATAAACGGAAGTGAAATGGTACGACAAAAGAGGAAGTAGCCTGTAAAAATATTTGCAACTCGTCATTGCAAAGTTCTGGCTCTAATTGTCATAAATAACAAAAACTGCTTAACTGTTATGTACAATATACATATAATTCATGTGTGTGTGTTTGTGTGTGTGTGTGTGTGAGAGGTTCCAGCATCAGCTTGCCCTTGACCATCCTCAAGAGGAGAGGCGACACGGCAGAACTCCCCTGACACCTTCTGCTCCACTCAGGCAGCTGCCTTCACAATTAAAGGACCACCTCCACCTCAGAATCCATCATGGAAAAGTGTGAACCCAATGTACTCCAGTCAATAACAATAGCCAAGCACTTAACAAGAATGTGTGTAAGTGTGTATATATTTGTGTGTGAGGGGGAGTTGCATGTGAGTGTAAACTGGCAACCCTAAAAATTGTCTAAGCAAACAGCTAACAAGCCCTGCAGTGACTAGTGAAAAACAATTTACAGTATAGAAGTGAAAGCATTTGTTCACTACAACCAGCATGGATTCTCTAGTTGTTTTATCTCAAGTATCCCAGTTGTCTTCTTGTCTCTTCAGTGTAGGCCATATGCTTTGATTGCCTGTCTTCTCTTAAGTCCTCATCACAACGGAAAATAATTCTACATATGAATTGAAAATCTGAAGAAAACTAGAAAACTAGACTTTGGCATCAGAAGCGTTCTTAATTCCCTTTGTAGTCTGTTTGTAGTCTAGTATTGAGCAACCACATTTGATCGGGCTTTGGTGTAATACAGGTAAACTGTCTGCATGGAGGGGAAAAGAGGCAGAACGCATTGAGAAAGATTCACTGAAATATCATCAGGACCTAAACACAGACAAGAAGTATTGAAAAAGCTGCTAATTGATCTGTGAACAATGACAACGCAAACAGGAGAGGAAGTCTTGGCACAGATATCCATTATCCGGATATCTAATTGCTACACCAGAACCCCCAAAATACTATCTGTTGCCCCCTGAGGCTAATCATTATAACATTGATAGCTGATGGATTTCAAGATGAGCAGAAGGTGACACAGCAAAGTTACTGCTTGGTGACAGAAAGAGCATTTGTAGAGCTGTAGAGTCACAATAGCTACCCATGTCAGCTAGCTAGCTTACTGTTGGGCAAGTTAGCTACAGATAAATGGGTAATACAGGACTAGGGTACTGGCACAAACAGCAAAGTTTTAAACCTTTGAACCGTATCATGTCTTTGACATTAATCACTTTTGTTTTTCACAGTATTTCTATATTTAACCACTGATGAAGTCACACTACTCCAGTTCACACTACTACCAATACAATTAACACTGGCTTCTGTATTGTTAAACATTACACTACACATGTGAATAAGTAGCTGGAGTGGTTGGTTCAAATGACAAATTAACATTATTATACAGCTGCAACCCATAGTGGACATTTCCTTTCACCTTACCTCTCTTTGAACTCCTTCGTGTTTTTGTTTCATCTGTGGCTAAGAGGCTTTTCAGGGCTAAAGTCACCTACTCCCCTCCCTGATTATGCAAAAAGCTTTTAAAAGAGGCTAGGTGGAGGGAGGTTTGAGAGATCTGTGGCCTTCGCACCCTGCTCCCGCTCACCCTCTCCTCTCTTCTTTACTCTAATCTGATTTCTAGCAGCCATCTTTGATCTAGGCCTGTGCCAGAGGAAAGCAAGCTGCTGGGGCCTTGCCTCTACAGATGAAGTGAGTATGGAGATTAGCAGCCTTCCCTTACAGCTTTAGTGGCTAATACCTGATTAGGGCCCCGAGTCAGCCAATTGTCTCAATGCTGGCTATCAATGCTAGCACTGGCTCTAGTGGGAGGGCAGGGGGGTGGATGGATGGAGTAGAGGGAAGAGGGATGGAGTAGTAGTGGTGGTAATATGGGGTAGAGAGGGTTGGGATGAAGGTTGATTCCGTAATGGATACTCATTTTATCCCACCCCACTAAGAAGATTAGGCCTTGGGGTGTCATATTAGCTGTGCTCTCTGGGCCTTTGGTGGTCCATGCAGCTTTCTAATAGTGCTTGCTAGCCCATGTTGCTAGTGGTTCTTCTCTTCTCTTTCCCATATTGTCTTGTATTACATTGTACAACTGGATCACAAAGACTCTGAGTGTTAACTAAAGCCTTTCCTTTTCAAAAGAGGCAAGGTAGGATCCGCTGTGCTGTACATCTGTTTCAAGTTAAAGAAAAAATCCTCTCATCTTTCACGGAATAAACTGCACCGTGCATGCCTTTTAATAAGAGATTGCAGGACTCATTTGATGTATGAAGTGAGATGCAACGCAAAGCATTAAAAAAAAAAAGTCCAGTGATGATGCTTGCCAACAAATGGCACAACTATTTGTTCATTTTCCAGGACTTGAATGCTTTGCTTTTCAGATGTACACTATGTTTAGGGACAGTTGTGCCTTAATTAATTAATGTCATATTATTTATTCAAGACCAACACAATCTTGAGTGTTCTCTTACGCTGACAGTAGAGTGCTCTGAGACGGAGCTGGCAAGGAGGCCAAACAGGAGGCCATAAAAGTTTAAAAAATGTGTTGAGATAGACTGTAGACAACTCGTTCCAGTGGAGGGCTGTTGCTCTCTCTCCATCTTGCTCTCTCTCACTCTCTATCTCTTTAAATCTGTCAGTTTAACAAAGACAGAGCGGACCTCTGAGAAGGACAAGCTTAGCCAATTAGAGCACTTGAGACAGGCAAATGCCTCTCTCCTTTAAAACTCTGGTTCACAGTTATGCTACAACTGGTGAAAATAATTGGTTATTAATACAATGGACAACTACTAAGGCCCGATTTGGTAGTATTTAAGTGTGTATGAGCATTTGTCTAACTTGCAGCTGGTTATGAGCATTATGCTCTACAATGGGGGGGCTGAGGGATTCAGTGTCAATCAGCAAGATGTCAAACTCTGGTGCTCAACCTGGAGCAGTTAGAATGCTAATAAATGTGTGTTCTGTGCTACTAAACTCGAAAAGTGCGCTCAGTGCATGTCTCTGGCAGAAAACAAGCATCTTAAAAGTTGTTTGCCTGACAGACCTGGAATTCATCTGCATCAGGTTATTTTGGCATCCTTTTGATCCTTTTATTGCAAACAAATTAGTTTATTTAGGGTTCATACTGTAGTATTAGTTCCTTACTTCCTGGAGAAATCTATGAAATTCACAGAACTGTGTGCACTTCCAGGTGATATTTTTAGACATAACAGAATTTGGTATCCCAACATATCTGGGACTGCCACAACAGGTACAAATTAGTAATGGTGGTTAGCTCATTTTTTTTTACACTGTCTTGCCCAAATAAACTCAAATGTGATCCTGTAGTGAAACTCCATGTTTGGCACCCCAAACTTGAGGAGTGCCAGAATGAAAGCAAGAGGTTCTGCGATGCACACATGCTGGGCAGGCTAAACTGTGGCCTGCAACAGAAGAAGTAAGGCTTTTAGGTTATTAGCTTAGCTGATTGCCAGAAATGTTTGCTATGTAACTCAAGCGTTGTTGATCTCTTGTGGCTCCAGTCAGTGGGTGAGTGAGGAATCAGCGGCCAATGACAGTATAAAACAGTCACTACAGCAGACTGATCAAAAGCTGTGAATCAAAGCAACCATGAGAGAGTCCTTAAGAAGTCAGCCATAAATGTGCAAAAAATATTGCCTGGTTAGTCCAGCAGATGAGAGATTAGCTGCAAACATATATACAGACAACAGAAAAATACACACACAATGTATGAACCCCTCCAGGCTTATGCCGGGTGGAGATAAAAAATAATTATATGCATATTATATAGACAATGCATATTTTCTTTCAGCTTGTAACACCATAGAAAAAAAGTGGAAGGTGGAGGGGGAGAGAATTAGAGAGACAAGAAGAGACAAAATCAGTAGAAAGGTGAAGGAAGAGGATGGGGAAAAGGAGAAGCTCCCTCAGTAAACCCTCAAATGCCTCATTATCCTAAGAGCTGCATCTCCTTATGAGTATACTCTTTATCTACTTACAATCTCTGCCTCTTTGTTCTGCAGTCCATGGCTCATAACACCTTTTAATCTCCATGTGTGTGAAAGGAGGGGGCTAGACTGCATGCTTGCATGGCTGTGTGAGTATGCCTTATTAGTGTGGTGCTGAACCTCTGCATGGGAAATTAATAAAGAAAAGGTGGAGATTAGCTCCATGTGTACGCTATTTTGTTTTTAGGGAAATTAAGGCCTGATGGACTTAACTGATGCGGATGATTAGTCCCTCATTATCTGAACCCTTTATCTCAACCTTGCTAGTCAAAGCAGCCTATTTGTCCACTAACATTTCCTAGCTACCTGGTAGTTTAATGACAGGGTGTATGAGATTAATTAACTAAAGCGTGTAATCTCATTTACTGAACTGCTGTGATGTCTTGTTCTTAAAGAGGAGTGCTTGTGTGTGTGTGTGTTTTTATTATAATGTGTGCATGAGTGCTTATGTGTGAGAGTATGTTAATTTGCATGCCGTTTCACTGCTTTCTCTCCCTGGCCATTTTGCCTGAAGTACTTAGCGGCCCAGCTAGTCTGACGAAGAAAAACAAAGTTAGCTTAACTCAATATTGAACCCAGTTTTGTGGTTGTGAACTTCCCCCCCATCAGTAGTGGCCCTAGACCCATTTAGAGTCCCAAAGGAGAGGCCAAGTTAACGCCTCCGCTCCCCCACGGTCAGCTAATGAGAAGGGGCATGCATTGCCACAATCCTCCTTTCTCTCTCCCTTGCTCAGCTCCCTCAGAGTGGAATCGATCCTTGATGTCAAAGGCCTAACATTTCTGGCCTACTCAGCCAGGAGTCCGCGCCCAACCCCCCTCTCAGCAGAGCCAAATTAGCAGGGCCTCAACACATCAGAGCCTGAATAAGATAAAGGTTATTCTAAGCTCTTTTCTATCTAATTTAACTCTTGTACTTTTTGCCTCCTATGTACCAGCTTCTCAAGGATTATAACCAACTCCAAGGAATACTTGATATCAGACCTGAGGTGTGCAGCATGGAACCATTCTGTGCCATTTAGCGACCGAGTGCCATTGATACCATGGCACAGGATGCAGCTGACACAGCCTTTGTTATTTTCAAACTCCATTAATAATCTATGATCTCCTTGTGCTCCTCGCCCCTAGAATGGTTGCAGGCTGTTTACATAAATTGACAAGGACGCCAAAAGGCATACTGCGATTTTTCAAAAGTATTTTAGCCCCCAGAAGACACGATAAAAATGGTATTTATTAATTGGATGGTATCCGGGCTCTGTTTACGTATTTCATATTCATTTATTATGTTTTCTTTGCCCATCTATGGAAAAGGAATTTGACTGACACAAATACATTATTCTATTTGTGTGTTATGTCCCGTGGGGCTGTTAATTATTTGTTTTTCTTGAGTGGGGAAACTTAAAGGAAATACATCACAAGTCTAACACCCGAGGATGATGTCTGTTTTTTTATTTCCCTTTATGCTTCCCTTTCCTTATGTCTCTCATGTGTGCATGTGCTCAAAGGAAATCAAACCCTGATACAGTTGAATACATTAATTAAACGCTAAAAGTTGATAAACAAGGCTTATAACAGCGGAGAGCATTCAGTTTATCCTTTTAGGTCAGTCTGCAGTCTAATCATTCGTCGACAACCAGAACTCTGAGTTTTGTCAACAGCCTTCATATTGAAATTCATCATTTTGAAGACAAAATATGGAGCAAAGAAATGCAGAGATTAAACAATCTATTTTGCCATTTATTATTCTGAAGTAATGAATTCTCTGCAGGAAAATTGAGATCTGTATTTAACTGTCAGGAGCATTTTGGGTGAGGGATGATTGACATTTTGCTCCGGCTGACAAGCAGTGATTTGACTAGTCATATTTACTCCATCACTTGGCAGAGTGTGGACTAGATTATGCTTTATGTTGAATATGCAAATGTACTCTTTAGCTGGAAGGAAGACAAGGACTATCACTGGTGCCCAAGAGTTATTTCACGGCTGTCCATTGATAACCCAGATTTGTATCTCCTGGGTTGAAAAAAATAACGTATCACAGTTAGGCGATTTACTAAACATGAAATTCTCAACACATTTGCCAGTTTTTTCTACTATATCTCCAGTGAGGTTGTTGTAAATAGTATTAGGTACAGCAATTTCTGAGCTCCAAGAACCTCTGTTAACACGCTGCTTGTTCTTTCATCCACCAAGGTTGGAGTAAAAAAAAAGTGTAGAAAAGAATCTTCAATTTAGTGAGCACAACCTGAGTCATTATTAGAAATGACAGTTGAACCTGATGAAATTGTATTCCCAATTGGAAAACCAAATTGCTATCAGACCGACATGATTTCCTTGTGCTAGGACCATGCTAATTCTGCGTCAAAACATCGGTAAATGTATTTAAAAGCCATAATAGCATATTACCATGCAGTCTTCCTTCGCCCTCATACGTAGACCCTATTAATCTGGAACTTCGATTTGCATGTAAATGTGGTCAACTTTCATATCATCAAAATACATGAGTCCTACACCATCAGCAGGCCAGCAAGCCATGTTTGTGTGTATGTGTGTGTATACATAAAAACAGGGCCTGGCTTGTGTGTGAATGTATGCATGTGTGCTTGTATATGCACATGCAATTACTGATTTATATAGGTGTGTTTGCATGTGAGAATGTACTGTATGTGGATGCATTTGTGCAGGTATGCGTGTGTATTGGATCGGGGAGAGTTTGGGGTTGAAATAATGCATTGAGGTTTGATGTGCAATTACTGGCATATATTAGGGATTTCAGAGAGGTCAAACTAGCATGGCAGAAAGTGTGATGAGATATGAGGAGATAAAAGGGAAAAACATATCAATATTGCAAGTGTGGGTGTGTGTGTGTATGTGTGTTTGTCGGCGTCAGTAAACGAACAAGGGCCAGTATAAGGTATGGGGGTGGAGATGCTGGAGAGGCCATGAGATCCTCCTTGAGAGTGAGACTATGTGACACCTAATTTGTCCAGATTTACTTTATCATATTACCATAATCACCATGAGGATTAGACTGCATTGAGGGTTACGACAGTCCTCTGTAATGCTGACTTTTACAAAATTTTGGCATGTGTAGCTATCGCAAATGTGATTGTGGTTGTAGAACTGATGCTGATTTAGAAGAGTGAGGGGTGCTCAAAGTTTTGGTGACAGAGTGCCAATTCAGGCAGCCAGCATATCACTGAGGGCTGCACAGGTTCAGGATATACTTGCCAACCACTTTTACCACTTTTACTGCATGAACGGCTAACTTTGATGAGCAATTTAGTGAAAACCCCCGTGGCTTGCCTGTGTTACACTTTCACTCCTTTTCACAATATTTCTAAAGATGATTATTGGGCAGATAAGGCTCAACCACAAAACAGAAACAATTCCTTGAGCAAGTAATTCACCTGTTTGCATATCACTTTATCTGTCCCCTGAGACACGATGAAGTAAGAGTTGATTTAAGAGTCCATTTTTTCTTTAACCTCCATTTCTCTTTAACCAAACAGCATTTTTACAGCACATTAAACTGCAGGTTGTTCAGTGAAATTGCAACTTTAACTAAAAGCACTCACAAGGTGCCACTAATTGTCATGCAATCATTAACTTTCTACAAGTTAATTATTATTGCAGTAACTAACCTAAGAGTCACTTGTTAGGGGTACATGGTTTAATGTAGTAGCTGAGAAGTATAATGTAAACTACTGAAAAATGGACTTAAAATATAATGCACGAATTTCATGTCAGGTTTTGGGGGCCAAACTAAATGTTTCAGAGCAATTCTGACAGTTAACGTTTTGAAGTTAAACACATTACTTAAAAGCCTTAGTAAGATTCCCTGGTGCTGGAAGAAACAGCAAAGCCATTCTGATGCTTAGCAGCTGCAAGCGTCACCTCACAATCTTCTTCACTGACCACCAGACATTCTAATCTCAGTTTCTAAAAATGTGTGTCATCATTTTTTTTCACTGTTTTATATTTTAAGATACACAGGATAGTTGAGTGTACATAGTGAGTTCTGCACCCTGGCCACCTGTAAAACTAATGCCAGTGCTTCACTTGGCACCATGGGGAGCTATTTTCCAAACCGTCCTTCCTGAGCTCTTACCTCCTCGTCAAGATTGCATCCGACACATTCCACTATTCTTTATGTGGTAGCATAAACCTTTCACCTGCCCTGGTTCCCACATTACCAACTGTGAAGTCTCTGTCCAGAGGGAATCAATCACAGAGAGCGACACAGCCAGCCAAAGCACTGTCTGTCTTTGAGAGGATGTAAGGATGAGTAGATGGATGAATGGAATGGGGGAGAGGAAAAGTGGAATTAGGAGGCATGGGTGGGGTGGAAGAGAGGATCAAGGGATGGCGAGAGGTATGACAAGAGAGGATGAGAGGAAGAGGAAAAAGTGAGGGAGAGATAGTGAGAGGGGTCGGGAGGAGGGGAGGCAGGAGGAGAGATGGGAGAGCACTGCAGGGAGCCTTAATTGGTCCCTCTATCCACAGATTCATCACTATTTTATATGCTGTTTAACCTTTGTGAGGCTAACTTACATCAGGGCTCTACAGCTGTTTGATACAGCACAGGATGGAATGTTCCAGTCCATACTACTCTAGTTTTATTTCCCAATCTCCACACACAGTCAACAGTGTTCACGACCAAAAAAAGACAGATTTTAACAGAGCAATAATCACGGTCAGGGTTTTTTTTTTTCTTTCATTGTAGCGATATATAATGCTCGATATTAGAATATAAAATAAGAAAATGCATTAAATAGCAATTTTGAGCTGAAAACACAGTGAAAGGGTTAAAGTTCTAAAATAAAGTATCAAAGAACGCACTAAAGCATGACCTTTTTTAATGTCAATTTTACTCTAAATGAGACCAAAATTTCCAAAATTAACATTATGCTGTGTTGATGAAGACTTGAAACAAGCCAGAAGTAATGTCCTTTTAGATTTTGCTACTATCAGACTTTTTCTTTCAAGCAGTAGAGTCTCCCCCTGCTGGTCATTGGATAGAATGCAGGTTTAAGGCTGTGGAATATTTCTCCTATAAGTCACTGCAGTGGAAATTATTTCATCCTCTGTGACAATTATTGTACAACATAAACATTTGAATTATAGCATTCACATTGCAAACATACAGCATTTCAATGCCATGAGTCACCACTGTCTTGCAAAAGTTTTGTAAAACAACTGCGTTTTTTGAGCAAGAGCCTTCTGTGTTAGCATCCTTCCTGCATTGCTTAAAGCCAAGCTAAACAAAGCCGAAAAAGAAAATGCAAAGATCAAAAGAACACAGAAAACACAGAACATACTAGCAACACTGTCAGACTGAAAGTGATGTGTGAGATGTGCTGCCGTAACCACTTGTTAACAATGTTACCAAAATAAAACAAACAAGAGATAATTGCACTTCCACCTCATATAAAAGTTTTGAATGAATGCAATGCAAATCTCACTATAGATAATACTGCATTCCCGTAGTATAGTCTAGAAACAATGTTGATTGCTTTCAGGATGTCATCCCCACCATTGGATTCTTGTTATATCCCACAGCACAGGAGACAGGGAGGTTAGAAAGAGAGCGTGAGGGGAGAGATGGGACAGAGAGAAGAAAAGGCAAAGGAGAAAAAGAGGAGAAAGACAGAGCACACACTAAGGAGGCAAACCTACTTTCCATCATTATCCTGTAAAATATCATTTGATTGGCTGCTCAGTGGCAGGGGCCCCTGGTGGCTGCAGCTCTGTCGTCGGGGCTAAGGAGGGAAACACACAGCTTTTCACTTTTTCTGTCAAAACTAGCTTTGCCCAAATGGTATCATTTTAAATGCCATGACAGTGGAAGGTGGAAGGGAGTGTGATGGGCCTAAGGGTATACATAGACCCCATATGCTAGTGACACTGATACAAGTGTAATTCTAGACTATTAGAGTGACACGGGAGATCCTCCCAACCCCAAGCCCCACACACACACACACATTCACACTCACACACACACACACAACCCAGAGCACGAAGCAGCTGAAGGGGGGGGGCGTATGTGGAACAGGCTGTCATGCCATGAAAATTTAAGAAATTCTTTAACCTGGCCTTGCCTGATCCCCTCCTCCTTTGAATATTTTATAATGCCAAAATGATTTATTAACTTGAGACAGGTACAGCTCAGTAGGGCCAGGTAGAGCCACAGGGACAACAGCGGGGTAAGACCCACAGGGTGCAGCATCGATCAAAAGACACTAGAATGGTTTCTACCTATTTTACACTGGATATATTATGGATTCTGCTCATTTCTTCTGATGAGATGGTGAAAGGAAAGAAAGCATTTCTGTTTAATGCATTCTCATTAGAAAAGAGTTTGAATTCGTGAAAGGAAAAAAGCGGAAGAATGTTGCAGTATTTGTCTTCAACTTAAAATAATTTAAAAGTTCTTCACAAAATATACATTTCAAACTCTTTCCCCACATAATCTTAGTTTTTAACATCATCGTATTTCTGTAGATGGATGGACCTATGACTATAACAGGCTAATGAGATGACGTTATATTGGTAAAGTAAAATAATTATATCTTGAAGGTATATTAAAAATAAAATGAAAAGACAGGAAAAGTATGCACACAAACACTCTCACACACACAGCATGTTAACCGGATTCGTAGTCTA
The DNA here is from genome assembly GCA_903364295.1 of Serranus cabrilla. Lineage (NCBI taxonomy): Eukaryota > Metazoa > Chordata > Actinopteri > Perciformes > Serranidae > Serranus > Serranus cabrilla. The sequence goes on from CAFUXE010000089.1 coordinate 405,625, forward strand.
CTGTTTATGGTTTGCCATTTAGGCTAATAGCTAATGTTTATGATGCAATAAATCTAAATCTGTCTGGGAATATTTACCTTTAATTCCATCTCTTTTTATAGCTCATGATTGCCAGAGACATCGTTTGGCCAACAATGTCACAAAGGTCACTGAGCGAGGGTGGGCTGGGAGGAGAAATATGGCAGGCAGACACTCGACACCTCAAAGACTCGATGTCGCAGAGACACGGGAAATATAGAGAGAGGTAGAGAATATGATGTACAAAGTAAAGATACAAAGAGAGAGGGGACCGGAATGAAACAAAGGATATGACACAACCAGAGAGAGAGATAGAGAAGCATGAGCAGATAAATGAGACAGAAAGTAAGAACCATCGAAATGGAGCGAGAGTGAGGGAGCAGTGAAGCAGATAGGGCCCATGGGAGCCAGTGAGAGAACAAAAGCGGCCCTTCTGCTAATTGACTGCAGAATTAGCCCCATCTCCCCCAGTGGGACTGTGGTGAGGCAGTGGCAGATGGAGGCAGACTGGACACCAGAGCAGAAAAAAGGCCTGCAAAACCTGCCGTGAAGCTGCCCACAATTGTGGGTCACAACACCGCAACACGTTCCTTGTTTAACAGGACATGGCCAAGCACAGAGAAAGGACTGAGAGGGCTGGAGGGATTAAAAAAGGTCAAAAGAGGAGGCTGGGACTGCTGGGTGAGGACGGGAGAGAGAGGAAGGGGGAGTGCAGCATCAGGGAGGAGGGTTTTTATTTTTTTTTGCATACTAAGTGTGATTTCACACCTAGAAGTGTAATGGGCAAATTAAACACAGTTTTGTAAATATTGTTTAAGATGTGTAAGTGAAATATCAACACATATTAGATATTTCAGGGTAGATTATGACAACAGAGCTGGGAACTATTATGAAATATCAATAAACTATTTTGACAATCACTAAGTTGTTTGTCGTTTAAAAATCATTATTTCTACCATCTCAAATGTCATTTTTTTCTGGTTTTCTTAAGAGTTTAATGATAATAAATGTAATGTTTTCAGGTTAACTTGTGCTCTTTCAGTATTGTGTTTATTTCATGAACCAAAGAATAAACAAAAATAAATTACTTTTGGTAAATCATTTTCAGATTTATGTACTAAATCTATATAAATAATAAACCCATGTAACTAATACATGGCACTGAAGATAATAGTTAATTACTTCAAATAAACTGTAGTAGTTTGTCTGTTTATTATTTGATTTATAGCTGAGTTTGGTTATTTGTGTTTACTCTGAAAATGATTATGCTTTTTTCTTAATGAGATTGTTATCATTAAACATCAACTGTTTAGAACATGTGATATTTTAGGAGAAACTGCAACGATTTCATAACAACTGGAAGGATGATGTGTTTTGCCAGTCAGCAATATGGAGTTTAACAAAAAACGTTTTAATAGCATAGTTGATTAATTTGTTAATTTGTTTGTTTGACCTTAAACTGCTTCAAATGTAAACAACATAAATTAAAGAATTTTGGCCTAACAGTTTAAGTGTTACCTATTGCTCCACCATGACAGAAGGCTGTGTACTAGACATCAACAAGCTGATAACAGATATCAGCAAAGCCCACATTTAACTT
>CAFUXE010000089.1:433870-457803 GCA_903364295.1 Serranus cabrilla
AAATCTAGTCAAACACTTTCTCCTGTGTGCGACTGAAGCAGCTATAAAACAACGACTTGAACCCAGTTACAACTAAAGCTGTTTAGCATTGAGAGTTCAGTGTAGGGTTGCATTTTTCGGTACTGGAAAAAATTTTGGTTAACCCTAACCCGAAGTTTTTATTTATGGTTGAATAAGAAAAACTTCAGCTAAAAACGATAACTTACCGTAAAAAACATCTCTGTATGAGCTGAGTCCAACTTTTAGCTCTGTGAAGTTGGAAACAGATGTAGCTGCCTTCCTGCTTACCCAACCACAGCACCCTCACTTTTCAATGTCACAGTGTTCCTACTTGTGCTTCCTTCACTTTCTGATGCTGTTTTGTTATGTGTAGCTGCATTAGCAGTGTATAATAAATTAACAAACATTTGACAAATTCCGACGGGACCGGGTTCTGGTCATTTGAAATCATTTCCGGGAGCCTGTGGCACTCATTTCAGATCACCATCTGACAGCCCTTTCTGCTTATTGCAAAGTGCAGTGATGCCAGCAGTCACTCTGCATGACTTTATGTCACTTTTTTTCCAAATGGGAAATATATCAATTTGGAATGAAAGGCTTAATATCGCTCCACTCATGTATTTCTTCTGGGTGTGACATCAGAGCTGAGTCAGACCATTACGTCAGTCTGGCATTAGACGTGTTGCGTCAGTCTGGCATCAAACTTAACTCAGTGGGCAGCTCAGGTAACGTGTCAGCCTCGGGTGAAAGCAGTAGGAGATCAAAAAAAGATACTAAATTTGCTGCTAATCTTCTTTTCTCTAAATACATTACAGCAGTGGATCTCTGGGGCCATTTGGAGCAAACTGCGTGTGATGGGAGAGAAGACAGAAAACGAGCCACAAAACCTGCTCATGAACCTACGCACTCAGCAGATTTTACTCATATGACAAATTGATTTACTCGAGCTACATCCCATTCCAGCCATTGCTGCACATGATGCACACATGAAAGACGTACTAAAAGTCAGCCATCAGCACATACCAGCGGATGACATGTATGACTAGAGACAGCTGATACGATGAGTGGCTTCACAAAAACGGAGAAGACGTGTTGAGAGCGTAGGACAAGAAAGTTGGACGCAGAAACAAAGCTGTGTTAGAAAGAATAAGAGGAAGAGAAGGATTAAATAATCACAAGATAGCAGAGAAAAGTGAAAAAAAGAAAAGCGGGGGAAAAGAAGATAACGGGAGAGGACAGGAGAGGAAGGAGCGGCAGGAGCTTTAGAGTGGATGAGCAGCCCATAAGGTTGCCAGATGAGCTTCAGCTTAACCACAATCCTCAAAACGGAGACAAACATACGCCAGTGTCTCCTGTATGCCTTCCACTGACGCCCCTAAACGATTGTAAACATTAGTTCTCGAGAAAAGGGAGGGTTCCCCGGGGCCACTTCTGTGCACTGGATCGCACTACCTCAGCAGTGGTGCTAGATAATCACCAGCAGATAATGTTTGGTTAGTACAGACATTTCTGAGGACTGATTTCACCGCTGATCATGAAGGCAGTGTGTGTGTCAGAGTAGCTTTGGCAAAAGGTTGTGAATGCTGTAAACCTGGAACTTGTGCTTTCGTGCCGCAGGGTTTCATGCTTGTGGCTTCACTGGAGCTGACTTAGTCATTCCTCTGTCATTATTGAGGACAAGCCCTTACCGTAAGGGGAATTAAATGAACAGTGATCAACATTTGTACAGCTTGAAAAGGAGCCAGTATGAGGTCAGATGGACTATAAAAGGTGATATACGGATCAATGCGGGACAAGTGAGACAGTTTTTTTAAGTTGCAGATGCCCTTCTGCACACTTGAATATAGCATGTAGTATAAAGTTTGTATGCATTTTATGTCATATACAAAAGTTGGGGAGATATTGCGTTTTGCCAACAAAAGAGCATTACAAATGAAGAGTGAATTCAAAATTATATATGAAATATATAAAGTCTTATAAGGGGAACTAACAAACCATTTGTGATTTTTTAGTATTTGAATATTACAAAATTTTAATATTCAAATATAAAAAAAAAACATATGCCTTGTTGGGTCTTTACCACCTATAATTGCTCAAATAATGAAGAAGAAAAAATACATTTAGAATTATAATAATAATTGCCATGTTGCAACGTGAAATCTTAGATAACATACAAATAAATATATATAAAAAAAGCATTCATTCATTCAATTTCATCTGGGTCTCAACACAGAAGCAGGAGGCTTCTTGCCTAGAAAAGTACACAAAAGTGGGCCAACATATAATTTGGGTGCAGCCTAACTATTCCCTCTGATATCCAGTGTTCGAGTTTTATAACCAAGATGCTTCTGTACAGTGTCAAAAAGTCTGAAATGACAAAATATAAATCAAGAAGAGAAGCAAAAAGTTGTAAAATCCAGACCCCCAGCTTGTCCTGACCAAACCCTGGATCCCCAAACAAGTCAGTTAACTTCCATATTTGTTTCCTTATGGCAACACATGAACTTTTATCAAAACTGGTTTTAATGATAAATAAAAACAAAAAGTTAGCTTACCCCAGATAGTAAAGGAAGAAAAATGCTTGAAGATATTTTACCTAAATATTGAGCAATTAATCAACTTTGGGAGCCCTTTTATCATGACCTTCGAAGTGTCACATATCTATTTAAAAAGGTGCAAACAAGATTTCTTGATCATGTATGTGATTAATTATTTGTCATATAAAAGCAGAAAACCTCCTTTTCCGTTTTAAACAGTAAAACATGAAAAAATGAGATAAGGTAATTATTGCCATGCAATAGAGGATTAAAGAAGATTTGTAATGCAGGAACCTTTCTTACATTTTCCCATCATATTCCTGCCATAGGTGTTTATATCTTTATGTGACTTTGGCCTTGAGGTTAGGTTTCTGAAGAACTCCACATTGCTCTGTGTCAGCTAATTATTTACCAGATTTGACACCAAACAAATCCAACCTCTCAGAGTTTACGTTAAACAGGCCGCGGCTCTCTGGCGTTCTTCACAGATGAAACATTGCGTATGTCACACAGAGTGCGTCTCCCTTTGTGCCTTGTTTTCATCCCTGGAGGACTACTTTACTTTGTTTGAAGTCTCATTTATTTTACCTACGTATCAGCTTCAGAATTGATTAGGCCTTTCGTACAAACACCCGCAGCACAGTGTTGGTTTTACATGGACATTGGAGGCAAGTTCCCTCCTCGCCTGAGCCATTAAAGACATAGCACGTCTTGACTGTTATTACCATTTCCAAGCTTCCCCAAAGGAATACAAGAGGAAACAAAATGTAAACAAACTAGACATCTGAGAGGAGATATTTGATTCAAACTTTCACATCCTCTTTTCTAAAGTTGCTTGAAAATGGAAACCTGGAGTTTGTTTAGCTTTGCCTCCCCTGGGATGGGTAACATTTGGCCTCTAAGTATTAATTGGTGGACCAGCGGAATGTCCACAGCTGCTTACGGTAACTGTAGAAATTTTAAAATGCCAAAAAGTAAATAGCAGATGTAATGTACACTTTTCCCTGACTGTAGAGTTTACCATGTACTGCACATCGGCCTTGTAAGGATCTCTATAAGGGTTTGAAAAGCAGCCAGGCCCAGAAATGAGTGTCTGACTCACACTGTGATTAAAATCCCCTCTCAGTAGACAAGGACTGATACTTAAATTAAACAACTATCTAATTAGATTACACCCTTTGTGTGCGACACCGAACAGAATCTCTCGTGTATTATTCTTGTTCCCATTTATATTATTTACAGCTCTGATTTATTGTGCTAGGCTAAACGTGCAAGGAGAGCGGGATCGAGTTAAACGTTAGAATTTGTCACGTATATTTACAAAAATAAGGGCACTTGTTATTAGGTCATGTTAAGTCACCTTGGGGGAGAGAATTAATATCATAAAGTATTCAAGAACGTCAACAAGTCGAGATTCAGACCGTCTGGAACGGCGGCCTATCTAAACAATGAGAACATTGTTATTTTCGTAAACCTGTTGACACAAGTCATTGAGGACTGTATTATATGCCAGACAGCTGTTTCGACATGAACTCAGAGGCTAAGGCGGAAGAGGAAAAAAAAAATGTAAAATGCATGTGTAAAACCTCAATGAAGTATGATTACATTATCCAGTGTGTCTGGCAGAATACTGTAATCAAACAATTACTGGGGAGCAATTTACTGGTTGACTACTGATGCACCAGTCTGTTGGTGTCAAGGCTGTCTCGCCTTACACGTGAGATAAACAGAACAATTACCAGTATTAGAAGATATGATCGAGTTTCAGGGTTTGACCTATAAACATGCATACAGGAGAACATTTTCACAAGCAATGCTCCTATACACCAAGGTTGCATGTGAGCAGTTCTGGGCGGGTAACTTTCATGTACTACACATACATGCGCTAAAATTTTATTTGTAACAAATTCCATTAGATTGCTCAAATTAAGTAACATAGTCCAAATACTTTGGATTACTTTTGGGATATTTAAAAATCACCCTGCAGAGCTTATTTGTCAGGGTCTGATATTTTCATGCCAATAACACACTCCTGAGAGTGAACTGGCTGTGAATCTTCTGCTGTCTTCATGTGGTAAGTGCACTGCAAGTACACAAATTGTGCTGTATTATTTTTAAAATCTATCAACAACAAATGCATGCCAAATATTAATTTTAGAGCAAATAAACTAACATTTGGAGCCTTTTTGCCAAGGCCAAGCCCCATCTTGTGTAGTTGACAAAAGCAAAAATGACTTTGTGTATTCACCCTGTGATTTGGATCGCCTCCGAAATGTAATGGCTTCTTCCTTAAACCATGCTACACCCTTCCACCAAGTTTCAGAAAAATCGGACTGGTAGTATTTTCATAATCCTGGTAATCATTAGACAAAAAAACAAAAACATGACCTCCTTGCCAGAGGTAATAAAATAATCATTTCAAATAACTGTAACTCTACGCAGAATACCAGCAATTTAAACTGTAAATACAAAGGAATACAGCAACTCATATTTTATATTTTAAATACGTAATCCTGTTACTTTTATTCAATTACTCACTAATGCTGCATGTGGCCCGGAAGCTTATTAACCACCAGAAGGTAAGAGATATAGTGTGTGTGTGTGTTTTTAAGTGTGAGCCTTCATGGTATACTTCTTTGTGTGTTTTCATATGTGTGTAATTATACTGCGTGGCTGAGATATAAAGACAAAAGGAAGGAAGGAAGGAAGGGGAGACAAAAAGAAGTAAGGGGACAGTGGAAGGGGGGAGAGTTTGTCAGTGAAAGAGAATGAGGGGTTTTCAGACCCATCACATCGCTTTGAGGCCGACACTCGCTTTGTTTGGCTTTAAAGAGAAAGAATGACAGTAAAGAAAGACAAGAAAAGAAAGAAAAAGGGAGAAGTAGAACAAGAAATGTAGAATGTGGCCCCCTCTTGGCAGCCCAGCGCTGTCCAACAGACGTGCTTTAGGGGTTGCATTGGTGGCATTCTGGTAGAGAATCAGGGTAGCATTCATCCGAGCATGCCACACAGAGTCTCTGTGGCCAATCCACGCTGGAGGCCCTAGGACAGGGAGTTTGTGCCGCTGAAAGCTTGGGACAACATAGCTCGACAGCATCTCACACACACACACACACACACAAATACACAGCGAGAGAAAAGACAGGCTGGTTTCCCACAGGGCAGGGCTGAAAGCTACACCATGTTCAGCTGGTACAACATGATGAAAGTGAACTGGAACACATTGTGCTGGACTGCCACCGAAGGGACATCGCCTCTCCGGTGATCTTTTTTAAGCATGAAGCAGTGTGCTTTTTTGTGTGTGTGTAAGCCCTATAATGTCAACCGGAGTTGTTGGAAATACTGCTGCCATGTAGCCATCAATCGATTAAGTGACTTAAACTTGTGAAGCAACTGTTGGACAGTGAAGGATTTCTGTAAGTCTGCTGTAAGCAAGTGCAGAGGCTTCCATAAGCGCTCATAGGGAGCCATTTTGCTGCAACAAAGCTTCTGTCTGTTTAGCGATATAATGATTTCATAAATATAGAAAAAAAACTCTACATCACAATTTACTTAATGCATGGTACCATTTGACATTCATATGTGTTTAGTCATTTATATTATTGTATTTCTTTGTATATTTTTTATTTTATTTGCTACTAGTTTAAAGAAATAACCACAACATGAGCACACAGTTTGATTATCCGTCTTGATTGGATAATATGTTGCATCATGAAGTGATTTTAAGCTACTTTTACTATGTTGAGTACTTCTATAGACATGACCATTGGCCAGCAGTGCACATCCCTCACCCACATGGATACAAACTTTGTGTCAGCCATGTTTTGAGCAAGATTTTGTGTGTTAGGGTCAAAGGCGACCTCTTGACACAGGGAGTTTATACATGCTAATGAGGGCTGCACTCTAACCTCATTGCTAAGTGCATATGGCGCACACACACAGGCTCGCTTCTTGAGTTTATGTGGGATCAGCGTGTCGATCATTGAACTGAGTGGTGAGGAGCCTTCAGTCAGAGACCCTGAAACAAAACTAAACAAAAAAAGAAAGCAAAGGAGGAAAGTCTCACAGGAGGAATCCAGCTTTAAACAAACCTTCAAAATAGCATATAATTAATTTGGAATTTTTTTAACATTTCTGGGCCATACCTTGATGGTTCAAGTCAATGTATATTAATTCCCATTCATTTTCTTAAGTTGAGGCTTTTTTTAATCTAAATGTTGTGTAATGCTATATTTATATTCACTCTCATTCAAGGGGGCTGAACTTTGCTCATCACTAGAGTTTCTTTTTTTAACACACACTCACACATACACAAAGAAAAAAAATCGTATGCTTTGGAAAAGTTGCAGCTTTGAAAACTCACTTTTCTCAGCCAAACTTCTTATACATATTTGCAAGAAATCAAAGCCTCTTTGTGGGGCTGGCCCTAATCCTTTCTCCGGCACATAAAGGATGTACCTTTAAACTGGCTTTCACTCCTCTGACAACCATGCAAATTGGTGAGAGGTAGGATGCCATCTCATTGACATTGTTTGTTAGAATAACATAGCACAGGGGAAAGGTCCCGTCTCAGGCATTCCACTGAAGCCCTCCCCTCTGTGAAGTTGCCTGATGAATTGTCACAAGCTTGTTATTTGCCATTAGTTTCTAGCATTTCTTCCTTCTGTTGGCCAAATTAATTCAATCTTTTTGGGGGGTAATCTTATTGAATCCCCCAGGAGGTTTGAGGGAACTTTTCTCCTTCTCCTTTTCACTACATAGTGCTATACCTGACCCAGTTATTTGGATACTTTCTTCCTTTTGATTTAAAAAAAATATATTTTGTCACCGTTTTTTAATCCCAGTAGCTAAATGTATCACATCTATGGGTGCTGTGAAGGGTACACATTTTAGTTAATGACAAAATCTATCAATAATACAAATCACCCAGAAAAGAATGTGAATTAAAACAATCTTAATGTTAAATTCTAGAAAAAAACACGTTATTACAGAACGAAGTCAGGGCCTTTTTGTAGTTCCTGCCTACATTTAAATATATAGATACATTTCTTGAAAATGAAACAAAACCCCCCAAAAACAAGAATTGTCAAAGACTTTTTTTCTTGAATATTGACCAAATTATGCTCCCGTATCTGTTCTGCAATTGCATTAATTCTGGAATAATATCCCCTAATTTCCCAACCCTCCTGTGACAGACTACTGAAAAGGACAGGCATATGTATGTTTACTCACAATGATCCACCCTAAAGGGCATCAATCAGAAGTCACATTGTAATAAGATCCAGAAGTGTGCTCAGATCAGAGCAGGGCACTGCTAACAACCATATCCTTTTGATAGCAGTGTGACTAAGAGTTTAATTTGGGAGCAGCCATCACTTCAAAGGGAGATGTGAGTATTTTCCTGCTTATTTGCACCCCCAATGGGGCCTATACATTATAGTATAAGCATGCCTCGGTCCTCCGCTCATGCACTAATGCCATCCTGATTGCCTAATTTCTCATGTCAGCAACTTCTTCTGGGGAGCGAGAGGAGGACAATTAGGGGACAATTGAACATGATTGTGATGGGAATGTTCTGTGCAGCAGCAGGCAGCCCACAAGCCGCCTCACTGTAGGCTGGTTTTGGTTAAGAAGGCGATGCATTTTTTTTTCAGTCCGTGTTTTTCCCAAAGTTCATCCTCAGGACACATCAGGAAGTGACTGTGATGGGCAGGCAGTAAGCAGTCACAGAGGGAACACCACGACTTCCAGCTAATTAAAAACATTTAGACACTCAGAGCAAAAAGGGTGGATTCACGGGTGGTTTGGTTTGTTTGACGATCCATGTGGCTTTGTGTATGCGTGTGTCACACCTTACATTTAACTTGTTTATTCACTGTAGTTATCTTGGGATTACATATGAAAATCACTCAGAGCAGGGCCGGCCCGAGGATTTTGGTGGCCCTACACAAGATTTGTTTAAGGCCCCAAAAAACGCCTAGTGCACTCACCAAATCACACACAGACCATTCAGAAATAATAAAATCAACATATTTTAACAATGAAAGCCACAAACCTGCACATTGCAAGATAAAGTAAAAAGTATGGCACCAATGTACGTACGTATGTACACCAATAAAAAAAATTATCATGTAAAAAATATTCAGAATGTAGTGGACACAAGACAAATATTTTAAAATATGCAATTCATTATACAACTCAACAGAATCAGTGCTTGCCTTAAAAGGCTGTTCCTGTTGGGAGTTCTGCATAGCAGCCAACCTTGAAACTAATGGAGCTGCTAGTTGCCTTAAATTGTCAGCTTCCATTGGTGAGTGTTGCTTTGCAGCCCATTGCAAAGCCAGTGGGAGCCACACCATCAGGTCACACCAAGCACTATGCTGGTGGGTGCTGTGTAGTGACACTACAATAGAAATATAACAGACACTCACCACTGACTAAGTTTAATAAAAAGATCTGATTATCTGCTCAGTTCAAAACACTGACCAGCAAGTCAACGTTACACTGTACAAGTGTAAATAACATTACATTATTTACAGATTCTATAATACATCTGACCAACTCAATGTGCAATATTTACATTTGTATTAAAATATTGAATAAAACAGTATCACTGCAGTCACACTATAGTGATACACATTTCCAATGAGGTTGCATGCTTCAGTCAAGATGACCACTTGCAGCATATTACAACATAAACACTTGTATGCATTTAACTTCTTAAGAGACAAATTTGACCCACTGAGGTTACATGTACCTAATGTGACTGTGGTTGCATGCTCTGATTAGTTAAGTGTTTTCATGTGGAGGAAGGAACTCACTTATAGAGAAACTGTCATGTGGCGTTTTAACCAAAGCCAAACTTTGCCATATGGGTGGCTTTAAGTTAAAGAACATGTGGTTTTCTATATAGAAAACACTTTGTGTGCAGTAGACCTAGCCACTGCCAACAAAGTTTAATCTATGAAGTTAAGAATGGGAGATGTGTATACATGATGAATTAGAATACTTTAAGGCTCAGCCTGTATAATGGAAAGCTGCAGCGATACACTTAACTTTCTAAGTGCTATCTCATTTCCAAAATGTCAAACCTTTCAAATTTTTTTTCCAGACAACAAACTCACTCCTGTGTTGGGATCTCGAGTTTCACTGATACTGTACGTCCTTGGTTAGCACGGTGATAAATGTGCTGTAACCAATGCCAAAAAATACAACATCAAAGCGCCTAAAAAAAATAAAATAAGTGAAAGTCTAATAATTTCCAGTCACAGCTCGACAGTGGCATTATCTGCTTTTGAGGCCATGTATGCATTATCTTCTGTTATTGGACTATTTGTCATAAGAGAGCACTTCCCTTTGTTCAAACAAACCAGTCAGTGTTGCAGGTCCGGAGCAGGGGGCCGAGAGCATTGTGGTTTATCTTACCTCTGGACAAATAAACTATAATGCTGACTAATAACTGGCCTGGAATGTGAGGAGAGCTTAACTCTCAACTCAGTGTGTTGTTAAGCATAATGAATATTACAGGCCCCTCTGTATACAATGCCAAGCCTTGGTTTACTTTACTACACATGGCTGAGGCCTTTAACTGAACATTGACCTCTGGCTGAGACAGGAGAATTTACTTACGCATAAATAACAGACTTGAATTAGCATAGTGATAAAGGTGGGCAACTTTTCAAAGTAAAGGTGGTGGGAAATGTCATGTTCAGGAGGAGAGCATATAAGTTAGATAAGCACATATATACACATCATTTACAAATATGGTCACAATTCTGAGCTTTGGGTTTTTTGTAAATTATGGAATTACATAATAAACCGTTACACTTTGACATTATGCAGAATGGTATCTTCATCAAGTTGTAAGAGGCTGTGGTGCGGCAAATTCTTTATTCATACTGAAAAATATAGCACATGTAGCGTATATTTCCTCACTGCCATGCTCATAAACGTATCAAAGTTATTTAATTTCACTTTAACACACAAAAAGGGCATTATGTCCATAAATAAGCAGGCAAAAAGGTTCATGCCACTCTGTGTTATGAGGAGAAGAATAGCAGAGTAGCACGGCTGTCCCGCCTGTCTATCGTTAACAGCAGAAGACACAGCGAGGCCACTCGGTGCCTCAGCGGGCTGTAGCTGTCAGGCTTTCCAGCGAGTCGACAGCCCGAGTGATAAGACCACTTTAAAGGAGAAATATCCGCCTCTCCTCCCCTTTAAGAGGAAATCTGCTTAAAATACCATGACTGTCTTGAATGTGGCTTATGGAGGGTGTGATCATCGGCAGCTGCTTTAGGAGTAATAAACTCAATACAGTGACTGACTCCCTCTGTTCGTGACTGGCACAAGCCATCAAAAACAGAGAGGTTGTCACTGTTTCTGTCCCACTGTAAGCCACATATCTGCCTCGATGCCCTCAACACTGGATAAGGAAGAAGAAGCTTTACTGTGGATATATAGTGCCAAGTAAGCAATCAATACATTGAATGAATGTTGTGCATTATACACTCATGTTTCCTCATAGAGTGATAATGTCCTTCATGGAGAGTGTTTGCACAAAGAAGAGGTTTTATGAATAATGGCAACAAGGGTGGAGACTGACAATGAGATCAAGGATGAGAGGATCAAAACGATATCAGGGGTGAAGTATGAAGGACACTGGATAGGTTGAAAAGAGTATTTCCCATCCTCTGAATGTATGCTGTCGTGCCAGTGTACAACTTGAGCTATAGAAACATAGCCCAACTCCCCTGAGCCCTCCGTCTCTCTCCCACCCCTCTGTGACCTAATTCCCCCGAGGTTTCCAACTGCCTGTCAAAGTTTTGCACCAACTATCGAAATGGGAAGGGGTTTCTGCAGCGTGAATACCCTTTGCGATCAACCGAGTTGTAGGTATCTATTTTGCTTGGAGTTGCAGAACTGAGGCAACATTCTGATGAGGACGCGTGGAGGTCAACACCTCGGTGAAAACAATGACAGATGCAGTAGCACGATATAAATTCACCGTGGCATCCAGCCTCAGCTCCAACTGTCAGCAGCATCAGAGGGCATCAGGGGAGCCCTCTGCAAAAATGAGGGGGGAAACGAGCAGAGGAGGAAGGCAGGCAGAGTTTGTAACAGTGTCTATTACGCTGCCGAAGAATTTGCCTGGGAGCTCGGCTTGACAGATTAGTCCAGCGCCCAGATGGGGCAGTGCATCGGTGAAACAAGAGCTACTTTTATGAGGTACGTAACACAAGCCTGGGGTAGCCACGGCAAGGCCCGGTAAGCGATCCCTTGATGAAAGTGAGGGCAGTGCTCCACCTTTCATGTTTCCATAGGTTTTATTTGGAGCGCACACAGACGGGGCTGCAGACAGAAATGACAGACAATTAAGATTGCACAAAGGCAAGGGAAACTCAGTATCGAGCTACATGACCCCTGCTTGCCGGCAGTATTTCAATGCATATGGCTGCCTTTTGTAATGAAATTCTTAGGGAAAACCTGTGTGTGTGTGAGTGAGAGAGACAGAGAGAAAGAGTAAGAGAGAGAGAGAGAGGGAGGGAAAAGAGGGCCTGAAGCTCAAGCGATGGGTAAAACATGCAGTTATATATACCTGGCAGATTCCAGTTTCTAAACCCACCTTCATGCATCAAAGAGCCAAAGCAATAGACGGGTGTGGGATTAATGTGGAAATAAACCTTGGGCTTTCTACATATCAAAGACCAGATAAGCTTATGAAGTTTAATTCATATGTTTTATTCCGCTGAAAAACGGCCATTTGTGATGATGGCTGGGCTGTCCCGGCGGAATGATAGCACGCCGATAACGATCCGGCGCCAACACTTCAACTGAATCCATTTCTAAGGAGAAAGGAACAGGTTTGAGAAATATAAATTAACCTCACCTCGCTGAGAGTGAGAAAAGGAGGGGGGGATTCTCCCATGAATGTCCACTGACAGGGATTTCTTCATCCCAATAACTAAGACATCTAGTTTGAGCCATAAAGGAACGATGGCGCAGACAGGCAGTCTGTGGCTCCAGACAGAATAGAACATTTTTTTTGGTGGCGAGAGATGTCTAAATCTGGGAATGGATTTTATATTTCCAGCGTAATATCAAGGGCGAGCAGGTGAGCTTCCTGGGTTTTCATTCTGCAGACACCTAATCTTGATCTCCCTGCACATGTGGATGAGGGAGTGAAGTCAGACAGCAATGAAAATGTGAAGAATTAGAATGAACTTGGCATATGTTTTTTTTTTTTTCATAAAGTTCTCAGATGAACATCCCCAAACTAATGAAAAATATGTATAACCTGTGTCGACAAGAGTGTGGAATTTGTTTCAAATCCATGCATGTACACACACATTACACGTCCATGTTAGACGTGCTATGCATCCTTGTGTTTCACTCATGTGTATGGGTGAGAAAGAAGACATGAGTGTGGTTTACCATCCATATGGTTTCATTTTCACTGTATATATTCTTTGTTAAATACACTGTAATGCTATGCTACATAACTACATTCTATCCTTCGCCTTTAGCATATTTACGACTACATATCCCATTGACTTGATATTCTGGGTTTAAAATGTATAAGAACTCTCAAACAAAATGTACTGAAAACACAAATAAGATAGGGCGAGAGCTTATTATGGAATTAGTCACACTTTTGGATTGTCACCATGTATTTGTTTTGTTTTTGAGAGACTAAGAATGAAGCAACAAATTTATCATGTTTGAACAATGGAGCTAAGCCAGTATTGCTACAGAAATAATACTGGGGGATCAGGTACAGGATGTCTCCCTTCAGAGCGGCCACCGCGACTGGAAACATTTTTCTCATTGAGCATGTAAATTATTACAAAATGTTCCTCTACAGCCACTTTTCAACACCATGCTGAAACTCCAAGAAAATCTTCTCTCTCTTTTTTTTTTTCCATTCATAGCGCTTCTTCACAGTAGAATTTCACCCAGGAGGTTTTACAGGATTGTTCCCTTTAATGAGGCACTGGAAAAGCTTATTTTCCCATCTGTGGCCTCTCTCGTTCCCATTCAGTTAATCAAATTACACGGCATCTTTAATCTTGCCTTATGAGCCAGTATATTAACTTAAATTCTTCAAACCCCGCAGCAATGAGTGGGTGAGATTCAATGGAGATCTATATGCAGCGCAGGGAAACGGTGCATGATGACACCGACGATGTATTTTTCACCACAGAAGTACTCAAAATTGATATTTACTCTCAAATGGAAGAGTAAACACATTTCAAAATCACCATCAACAAATTGTATAACTAGCTTTATTAATTCTTGCAAAAACAGTGATGTGAGTGCAAGAATCAGCATGCAGTTGAGGGGCTGCTCCAGCCCTATAGGGTGGAGTTATTAATGGATGCAACTGTTCTGCCAATCCGTTAATCGCAACCACGCTGAACCACATCGTATATCAAACAGCCTCACTCAGACAGCCAGCCAGCCAGCCAACCAATCACTCAACCAGCCAGGCACTGAGGCAGCAAGCCAACCAGCCGAGAAAAAAACTAGCTAATAAGACTTTAAGGCAGTGGCTCAGTCCGGTTGCCATTCAACCAGCTAGATAGCCACACAAGTAGTCAAAGCGACAAAGTCAAGCCCAGCAATGCTAGAGTCAAGTCTGCCTGTGGAGTCAGTCAGTCAGCCAGTCTGTCTGCCAGCTAAGGCAGCCTGTCCCTGGCCCGAGCCTGCAGAAAACAAGCAGTATGCAATCTGTACACCATAAACACAATGTGACACTTAGCACCGGGTTGAGTAAGATTTATCACACACATTCTTGGCTCTTCAGTTAATATACTGCACTGCTGTGACCGAACTTTCACTTCAGGCTCTCAGGCAATGATTCTGTGACACCCCTGCCCCTTGCCATTAACATCTCCCTCTATCACTTACCGGAATACTTTCCAAATATCTAACAAGTAGTAAATCTGTTTTTGGGATTAATACTGAGCAGCATGGCATTTGAGGCCCTCTTGTCAAAGCCAAACTAAATCTCTTTAAAGCACAACCAAGTTAGGGTTTTAAGCTCTTGGTGCATGCAATAGTTTGTGGGCATTAACAGGGTTCTGCAAACAGGTTGGTAGCTGGATGCATAGTTCGTCCAAAATGGGGGCGGGAAGGGTCGTATTTCCTTGTTGTTATGGAGCTACAGATTATTTTTAGGTGCACATATTAAAACGTTGATGTTTCACTCAAGTTTCACTGCAGCAAATGAAACTGCATATTCAGACTCGGTTGGACATGTGTAGTGTAAATGACGTATGCTAGGGTTTCTCGTTTTAAACTTTTACACAACCAGATTCTTGCTGCATGACCCAGGAAATAATAAATCACCAAATGCCAAATGTCAGGAGACATAAAATGATGACATGTTATCCTGCTTGTATTAGGGGTCAAATGAATTTGTTCACAGGTTGCTTAGGGACAAGCAACACATTAATTTTATGCATGCTGGAGGAATCTATTTAAGACATTTACCTAAAAGTGTCCCTTTGCTTTGTATAAACAAAACAGAGTCAAATTTGGTGGCAGCAGTTGTGTAACAGGTTGGTGTCACATATTTGAGAAAACAGATTGTGAACACGTTTGAACCATCTGCGTTCAAGAATTTGACTCACACTGAAATTCAAATGCTATATATTTAATCATTTGGGAGCCTTTCCAATATAAGGACAGACTCCGTTCCAAATATCATATCTCTTTCATTTTGTTATTTGCATTCCTTATTCCCTTGATCTATGATAGCTGCATGCTTTAGCTGCTTCAACTAGAATAATGTCAGTGTCCTGTTGAGACGTGGCATTTTCAAGTGTCAGCTGGTCCATGCAAACTGTCAGGATGTTGAGCTTAAAGGCTGCTGCATTTTTTGCTAAATTGTGCTGAAAAGCAGGGCTCATAATAATTGTTGATCACATTTTAAACAGCATATTTAAAAATATTTAGTGAATACATTGGCTGTGAAATCAATGCACAGCACACAAGATACACGCATTAAAATGTGAGAAAGAGTATAAAATGTGTTTCACTTCTTTATAGAAGGCATTCATAAACAGCCTGATAAATGCACCTCACATGAACAAAGCATTGCATGCTACATTATATTAATGGTATCTCAATGCACACTGCAAAGGCCATTAAACAAGCCAGGATACTAAAAGAAATGAACAGACAACAAAATGAATGCAGCTAAATAATAAAAGCAGCACTGCACAGCATTGTGGGACTTTAGAAGATGTACCAAACTGTAATTAGACACTTAGGAGGCTGCTGAAGATATATGAGAAATAACTGTGGAAGTGCTAAATATTTGATACAACAAGGGTCATTTAAAAAACAATAACATATGTACTGATAAACTGAGGACACAGGGCATTAAGCTGGAATGGATGAATGCATATGTTATTTGTTGAATATTAGCTTTTTTTGGTTTATAAACCCTTGCCCTAGAAGATCACATAAAGCTTTTTTTTTCTATTAAGTGACGATAGTTGGGGTTAATTTACTGTAATATCCTAGCTTAATAACTGTTACAAGACCATGCAAACAGTGCAAACAGAAGACTGGTGCATCACGGAAAACAAAGGTTTATATCATATTTTAGTGACAACAGGGAAGATCATAAATAAACTGTTTTATCAAAAGTAACAGAGGCCCAAGAAGTGAAGCTTGTGGTACACCTGGTATTTACTATAGGTTTTGAACTGTAACAACTGGTAAGTAATAGCGTTTTTTTATTAAATAATTAATTAATAGAAGTGTCTTGGAATTGTTTTGTAGTATCAACAACATGGTTACAATTGTCAACAATTTGTCATTTTGTATTAAATGAAATTATTTCTTTTACTTGATAATATTTGTTAATTTTCTAGGAATCATTCTTTTAAAAAATGCTGATTGTGTGTTTTAGACAGATTTTAACACTTTCGAACAGTTATATAGCTGAAAAGTTCTGTTCATATAGTAAAACTCAGTCCAGTCTGTCCAATCCTGTCCAGTCTGAGTGAGAACCCTCTGAACTCACTCTAACTCCCATTAGCACCAGCAGCTGTACTATGAAGGGCACTGACTTCCTGTTACAAAGCTGAATACATCTGTATGTGTCAGTCGTTGTCAGTGACGGAGTTTGCTGACCCCAGTGCTTCCAACAAGATCTCTGTTGACAGGGCGTAAATACACCAGTGAGATTTAGTCACTGTAGTTTTTAGGAGTGATTACATATTTGAAATATGATAGAGTGATAATTTTCCCCTAATGGGAGTTCAGTAATGAGAAGGGAAACGTGAGAACAAAGGGTAGCTAATTTTGTTTGGCACATTTTACCACATGGACTGAAGGAGAAATTAGATGCTGACGATACTTGCCTTATCTGCTCAGTAATGTTGTATCCAAACCCTCTGCAGAACACCCATCTGTGCGTCAGTCTGTGCCTCTGTGTCCAAAATATACCTTAACTCCTGTGTTGACCCAAGATTCGTTTCCCACAATGTCATTTGAGAGGAGCACGGAAAGAGTATCACTCCGCTGTTGATATGACAAATATAGAGCGGAGCCTTGAGAACGTAGCATAAAGGTCAGCCAGAGTACAACCGATAAGACTGTATACATGCAAGACCATCAAAGTGCTTTAAAAGATGCCCTCTGTATGGTGACATGCTACCCAAGCTGTTGGCTATACAGTCAAGCTAATGCTAAGCTATTCGACCTCTGTGAAAACAAACAGTTGAAATGTGATTCTTTATTAGAGAGTCACTTGTTTACTTATCAGTTTTCAGGGGTCAAGAGGTCAGTTCTTGTTTAAATGACCTTTGCAAATCTCATCCTGTTGGTAAAAGAACTGTCAGTGTAACATCCAGCACAACCACCATGTGTCTTATCTGGAGATGTTTATTTATCTGTTTCCCAACAATCACCATTCTACCTATTTAAGGTTGATGGCAAAATAATTTCTTTAAAATGATTCTAAATTCATTAAAAGAAAACCAACAGCCCAACAGCTTCAATAAAATAAATATAGAGAAAATATTGTTATTGTAGGAGAAAAATATATATTTATTTTCTGCCATTTCTGTGTAAAAAAAGGAAAAAGAAAAAAAGAGAGAGACTGAGTTCCCTCTATTGAAGATGCAGGAAAGCAAACAAAACATTCCCCAGGCAAACATATGGCAATAGAATGCCAGAATGGAAATTAGGCCAGAATTATAATAATATTTGTGGCCAGAAGCCTACAGAGAACGTCTGATACAAAGCTGGTAAATAAATGTATTTCTCAGGTAGGAAACCGCTCAGGTATTATTTCATTCAAATGAGCCAATGTACAGTTGCAGACTCTCGTCTCATTTGTTCTTCATACAGTATGTTTGTACACATGCTGTGCTGGTCACCTGGCCCAGAGGATTAGAATGCTAACCAGTTTACATTCTGCCCACAGCTTTTGAAATGATTCAATTTTCCTAATCTTGTTTAGCTTTAGAGTATGTGGCTTTGAGGCAATGTGGCATCCTTTTTCAATCGTGGATCCTTTGAGGACATTTGCATATCTAAATTTTGTACTGAAATTCAGGACAGGCTCTGCTTTGCGGCCCTCTGAAAAAAGCCAAACTAAGAAGCAATGCTGGGTCAACCTGGAGGCTTAATATATGTTTGATGTGTAGAGATAGCCACCTGCTTTTTTCCTCTTACTCCAGTTTCTGAGAAATGCTAAACTCCCTCTTGATGTTAATGGGATAGTCTGCTATTCTTCATAATTCACATCCTCAGTTGTAGAAAGGACATTGAGTTTATTCTTCCCAAATGGATGACATGAATAGTTTTTTTTTGCTCTTTTATGCAAGTTAAATATACTCCTAAATTGTAGCTGTGAGACATATGTGCTGCCTTGCATGTTTGTTTTTCCCCTTCCTTCCTTTTTATTTTAAATGTTACTGAATTAGTTATTTTAAAGAAATATCATATCTCTTTTTAAACATAAGAAATGTAATATTTTCTAATTGAATAACCTCTCCATAACCCACCCAACCATCTGATTCTACATACAGATTAAAAGTATTTGAATTAATTTAGAGATCTCAACGATGTTGCAAAAAAAAAAAAAGCACATTCATGTCCTTCACTGGTTTTTACTCACAGGCCCGGGCTTGCTGCAATTACCTGCAAGAGTTAATGTGCACCGATCTGTAAAATAATTGTGAAGTGCTGAGAGGTTTTCCATTCCAAGTGGTCCCCAATGAATTGAGTGTTAAGTCCTCATGGCACGATGATGCAGAAGACATTTGTTCCTCAGATTAAGCCAGCAGGGAAGCAGCAGCGGCAGCAGACTAAATGAAACCAGATTTTCTCCCCGTATTTGTGCAACTGCTTGGTTTACAGAGTAAGCTACAACTATGCACCTCATCTGAAGAGATGGCCTCTATGTGATGTAGATGCTGTAAATACTGTTTTTTTTATTAGTGTTTATTTTTACAATAAACACATACTGAAAAAAAATCTTCTACAATGATTTACAAATAAAACATTTAAATAACTATAGACATAGAAAATATCATATTGTTGCAGGTTGACATTTATTTTTATTTGATGGTGTACTGCTATCTGTTTTGAAACACACATTTTTAGTGTGACTCACCTCTACAAAAAATAATTTATTTTGTTGATAAATAGTAATTCTGTCAATATTCAAAAATGCAATTGTTCAGAAAGAGTAAACAGGTTTTTATCAGCGGGCCTTTGGAGTTCCTTCTGTTGTAAAGGAAGCACGTCACGGAATATGAATATTGTTTCAGAGACTTTAAAATATGACATGAAAAAAAAGATTAATCTTTCTAATCCCAAAAGACCATCTTGATCTCAGAGCTTGGATGCTCACTGTGAATCGAGTGAAAAAAAAAAGTATTAAAAAGGGACAAATATCGCTTCTCCATTCGCCGCTAGATGTATGTGATAAAGCGAAATGTCAGCAAAAATACTAAAGCCGTATGTCAGCAGAGGCGGCTGACAGACGGGAGGGAAGAGGTAAAAATGTTCTATCATGTCCGACAAGGTGTTCTTTTTGAGATTTAAAGATCACTGCACAACTTTAAACATGTTTGTCACTTTTTACTCTGACGCAGGGAACTATCATGGGCTTCACAAGAACTTTATCGGCTCAGGCTCAAGGTAAGGGAGAGGGGGAAAAAAAGTCCATTCCCATTTATCTTAGCCAGGTTCCCTTCAAAGGCAACAAATAAATTACAGTGTACATTTGATACAAATTGATTTCTTAACTCAAATAACAATGTTGTCCCCCCGGTCAGGGCCATGTGTCACTCAGTCGCCAGTCTGAGTGAAAGCCTCAATCTGTCTCTGTGATAGAAATAGGGCTGACACATCTCCACCAAGGAATGCTAATCACGCGGGCCTGGCCTGGCCCTTTGTGGGCAGGCCATGATAAGGAAAATCAGTTTCCCCTCCTGTCAGACAGTGGGGCCTGCGCCCTGATCGCTGTCTGGGAGGAAACAAGCCATAGGCCTGGAAGTTACTGTCCTAGTTGTTTTGTTGTCTCGGTGTAGCTACATGACGGAGGAGAGAGAGAAAGAGAAAGAGAGAGAGGGAGAGGGAGAGGGAGAGAGAGAGGGCAGGACAGTGGAAGAGGTGTGGAGGGTGAGGAAGACTGAGAGAAATGGAAGGAAGACGGGAAGAGACAGAGGTGACAGGTGGATGGTGGCGGAGCGGGAGGAAAGATAGAGAAGGGAAGAGAATGAAAGAAAGAGTTTGAGAAAACAAGAGGAGAGACGGAGAGATAGAGAGAGGGAGAGATCAGGACGGATGCTGTGGTTTTAAAGCCTCGGCGGCAGCTGTAGCATCTGAGATGGAGCTGGAGTGAACCCCACTGAATATCTTGAGCCGATCTTATCAACGGCTGGGAGAAATGAGATATTGGCAGGAGCTGTTGAGTGCTCTCACAGCTGAGCAGGTTAATAGGGTTGGAAGGCAGGCCACAGGCTAATTGGATTTGCCGTGGCTTGATAAACAGTGGCAAGCCTTTTTTGCCAGCCAAACATACAGGTCGACTTCACCACCCCACTACACCCCCCACCCCCCCCAAAGCCCTCTTCTCCTCCAAACCCCCTCCATAACCACAACAACCTCAGAGAGAGACGGAGAGAGCAGAATGAAGGCTATTTTCTTCTCCTTATTCCCAGCAGGCCAGACTAGGAGTGTCTGTTTGTGTATCCGTGCGTGCGTGCATGTGTGTGTGTGTGTGTGTGTACATGTGTGAAAGAGAGAAAGAGAGAGAGACAGAGTTGGCCATCTACTGATTTTAATCAAATACCATTTAACCTGTCTGACCTCCAAGAGTCATCACACATGGCCAGATCAAGCAGGGTTGTTCTTCCCTCTTGCTCGGCATTAGAGCAGCGGGTGTAAAGAGGGTCTCTGTGTAGACTGTTATTTCAACACCTTTTCTCTTAAAAGAAATGCTGGTTTCCACATCAGCACCCTTTTTAATCTCAGATCAAAACAAGTATTATTTATTTGATAAGATCCAGTTGGAGCACCATGTTGGGGGAAAGCTTGCGGCTTCAAAAAGGATCAAAAGTCATTGTCAAGCTACAAAAATATGTACCGACAAAAGAATGGCTGTGCGTATTGCAGGTATATTGGCAAATGGGTCATGCATTATAAAAAATAAATACATGAAATAATAAAAAATAAAAAAGGCACCACTTTATGTTCAGGTACACAATTCACCACTAACTAGATGCTTATTACCATGCATAGTAGTAGCACATTGGCTCATTATTAGTCGCTATAAATCACGTATTAATGTCTTATTCTTCATGTCATATTCTACAACTATTTCTATTAATTAATCAGAGTTTTCCCTCAAAAATCTCCCAATTACTGCTTATTGATAGTAAGGAGGCAGATTGATGTACATGCATGACAATCTTAACATGCTCTGCTTAATATTTATAGGGTCACAGCACCTTAAAAACACCAAATAAATATGTTTTTTTTTTATGTTACAAAACACTAACACTACAAGTAGTAATAGTGTCCTGATGACTATAAATTGTCTCTATATGTTCCCCTTTCTAAAGTGAAAGCAAGCTCTTAACTAATTCACTAGTAGTTTTTCCATTTATTAAACCATTCAGGTTCCCTATTCTAAGGATGCCTTCACTTCCCACTCAGTACATTTTCGTAAAATACAGCGCAAAATTTCTGCAATTAACAGACCCTATTTTTAAATGATTGGTTACACGTAAAAATGTATTCCCATTCAGTGGTAGAAGAACAAGTAAAAACATATCCATTATTAATAGAGTGTTGCAGTAATGAGTGTAGCTAAACCCAGAAACAAGTTGTTATATAATATGTATTAAGAGAGAATGACTATTCTTGTGGCATTACCACCTTATAATCCCAATACAGAGCAAATCAAAAATAAGCATGTGATCTATGTACACTTCCCTCCTTACTTTTAATTAGCAATAATTGGGAGGTTATTGATGGAAAACTCTGTTACTTGTTGAATATGGTCATGGAAAATAAGGCTTTAATGTGTGCTTTATAATAACTACTTAGGAGCCAAGATGCTACGAATGCACATGCTAACAAGCGATTAGTAAATGGTGTATACCCACTTTTTTTCTAGCAGTTTGCAGCATACGAACCTATCAGCCAAAAGCCAATGGTATATAAGAGAGGACACCCACCTCCTCCCTGGTAAGATACCCATCTAATTATTAGTGTACTAACATCATCGGCTACCACTTCACCATTGTGAATATGTTTATCTAAATATACACCAAAAAAAATGTGATTCCGTTGGAATCCCAATGAGAAATCAATGCTTCTAGTGTATTAAATGTCATCAAATGGAGTTTTCTCTCTATCTGCAGTGACCGTGTTTGACTCGGCAAACTGAGATTCAGTTTCTGCAGTGAAACGGCTCATCCGGAGGTGTTTGTTTCAGTCTAAAGCAACCATTAGCAAACATATAAGTGACACCCTACAAATGATCCAGTCAGATTGTTTACGTGCGCAAACCTTTGCCCAGCGGGAAGCTCACATCAAAGACTACACTTCCCACTCTCCCGGTTAAAGGCCGTCCAATCAGCAATACAAAATCCATACGTCTTTGTGTGAGTGTACAAGGCAGAGGCTCCTCTGACTAACTTTTGTTCCCACATTTGTTTTGATCATATTCTAGTAGGTGGCCAGTGTTTGATTCTGTATGTTTGTATATGTTTTTGCCAATGTGCTGTGTACACTTGCACTGAAGTGGGTAGTGGGTCTTATGTGGTGGAATTATTTGTACTTCCAGTGTGAGGGCGAGGAGGAAAGCGTATCCATCAAAATCTATTTACAAGGCGAGGGACTTTGAGGAGCAAGCGACACAGACAGATTCATTTTTTTTTTTTGAAGGAAGGAATAGTACCCACTGTGAAACACCCTGGGGTGTCACAATGTCCTCATTTATATAAACAGCCCCAACCGGTGGATAACTCCTCTGCATACTTGGGTGTAGCCAGATTGGCTTAGTTAGTGAGCACCCCACACAAGACAACCCAAGGAAAAAGTGTTTTGAAATAGAGGGGGGAGAAAGAGAGGACAGTACATCAGGCTGCCTCTGGATATCCATTCGCAAAAGAAAAACATCAAGGCCTCAGACAGCTTTGAAAGGAGAAACTAAAACAGTGATTGATGTGGAAAAGGATGTTGGACGTCAACTGTTGGACAGACTGCATTTGGTAAAAGTTCACAAATTTGCAGATAAGCCCCAATGTAAACCCAGAGCGAACCAGCCGAAAGAATGATAATGGCCTTCGGGGACAGGGAGGCTACTATCTGTTTGTAAAGTCCATTTTGGGATGGATAGGTTTGTAACATTAGACGAACAAGGCCAATTTTACAGTGTGTGTACATTCTGTAGGAAAAAATTCTATCAGCACTCTCCGAGCGGGATAAGAGCACCGAAAACAAGTGTGCTCCTAGGGGTCCTGCTAAATGGACACAGTCTTTACATTATAAGAGGAAGACATGAGGACAAAGAAAGACAGGAGACCGGAGCATGACACAGAGAAAAAAGAAAAGAGAAAAAGGAAAAGGGGACTTAGAAGGAGAGACAGACTTCTCCTTCATCTCTTTATCTCAACCATTGTGGGTGACGGCGGGGTTGGGAGAAAGGCATTTGGCATGAGCCGTCTCACAGACTGAATTCATCAGCCCCTATAACTTCGACTTGCCCATAAAGAATTTATGAATCCTCGGATAGTAATCGGCTGCATCCATTTCCTGAAGAAGAAAGGACAACTGATGTCTGTTAAACAGCCCAAAGGGACTGACCTCCACTCCCATCAGATGGGTACAGAGAAGGGATACACACACACACACACA